>MU278634.1:0-43765 GCA_022385745.1 Cubamyces sp. BRFM 1775 | reverse complement strand
CGCTCTGTCCTGCCTCCTTGGTGCTCCGGAATCCCCTGGGTGGGGATCCGAGGTACCCCACGCGGAGAATCCAGCCTCAGTCTATGGCCGTCAGATTGTATGACGCGAGCCTGCTGCAACCTTGCGCGGCTCCGTCTAGCAAAGCGCGTTGACGACTAGGTATCACGGCGAAGGACTAGGAATGGGTGATGGTCAACATTTAAGTATCAGTCCCTTGGTAGACGGTTGTAGCTGAAGGTCGCGCGTGGAGTACTAGTACGTGATGTAACGTAGTGAGACACGTGACCATTGAGGGCAGTAGGCTCCCGTCTGCTCGAATATACCTCCTCCTCCTCCTTCTCTTATTTCCAATGCCTACCTTGCACCTAATACGCTGCTTGCGACGGTCTGCATTGCTGACAACCCTTGCGTATCGACTAGTTGAGCCGTACTTGCTATTTGCGGCCCACTAAACTCGTCCTGGACTCCGATAACGCCATAGTTTGACGGGAGCACGACGATCGCGGTGAGCTTACACACGAGCATTCCTTCCTCGACATAGATCCTGGCCAATATGTTCCTTCTGATATGCAAGCATAATCCCCCCCCCCCCCCAATCTGAATGCTCGCCAGACCGGACGTCACTATCTGAGGTGGTCGCGCGTGTAGATGAGCATATACGGACCTCATGCTGGTGAGCTGGTGAGTGTCATAGATACACTACAGCCGTCTCATCCGGCACAGGGCTCGTTGCGTCTCGATTGTAACATTCTCCACTCCTACCATGCGAATGTCCTTTCACTTATATAACCGCCGATGCCCTCACAAGATTCTCGAGTCACCATGCCCATGGCCATAGTTTGGTAGCTCATGGGCTCTGCATCCGCTGGCCACACGAACTCGCTGGTCGTTCATCAGCTGTCCGGGGGCATACGGAAAGCCTATGAAGATGGCCCGACGACACTAGGATTGATCATAGCTATGCCAACTCGAGATTCTCAGCTCAGCTAACCCATTACAATGGTACATGCCCGGCTAGCCCCAACTTGCAACACCTAACAGTTTACCCCTTCCCCCAAGCGACGCTTCCACCACCTTGCCATTGCCCTTGTTTGCTAGAGCGCTGAACCCTGCGCCGTTGCAAGTCAAGCCGAACCTGTACAACACCCGTGCGGCACCTCGCGGGCACTGGCGAATCCGCTACTCAGCCACGATTTGGTACGCGACCCATCGCACACTCCACCAAAATTTTGCTATAGCGACTTCGCGAGCGCGGCTGAACGGCGCTACTGCCAGCGCGATGGCGGACTATTAGAAACCACCACTGCAAGGATAGGCGCGTTCCTAGAGCCATATTTTGTCGCCGCGAGTTCCGCAGCGACCAACTAGCCATCTTGATTCCCACATAACTTCGTAGATCGTTTAGAATTGCATAACTTTGTTGAATTCTTCAGGATGCTTAGTCGTTCATCGCGAGTCCGCACGCGTTTCGCGGCTCATCGCACTGTCACTTTCTGCCAGGATAGACGACATCGGCGCATCGGATTCTTGAAGGCTGGGGAGAGGCGATGATGGGGAGGATAGGTGAGCGTTTGAATGTCGCCGTCTGAATTCTTTCTCATGAGCAGTCCCAGTAGACCTCTTCGGACCCTTCCCTTGCGCAGTCCTCGCTTCGGGCCCGGAAGGTGCTCGATGCGATCCCTTTCCCAGGCCCTCCGCACTGCATCCTGTCGAATACATATTGCCTTCCATTCTCCGTGCCCGTCAATTGCGGCAGCTCGCGCCGTTCATTTGCATCAAGAAGGGCAAGTGCGTGTACATGGTTAGGTACAGAAGCCGAGGCTCGCCCTGGCTGTCTGCTTCGTGGCTTCCAACTACCCAATCGAGTCCTTCCTCCGACTTCCCCCCGGAGCTCGCATGCGATTCTCGACCACACCGTGTGTATATACCCTACAGCAGGCCGGGGCTCCGCTTTCGATCCCGTGCTCTTGATCTCCTGAGCTCGTCTTGCTCCTCGATATTCTCGATATACTCTAGTCCGCCCTTGAGATCGTATTGGGATACTTGCTTGCCCCTTGTATGCTATCTACGATGTCTTCGCCCCTCCTCCACCTCCTTGGTATTCCTCAACTAGGCTCGGTCGGTCCTATCTACATCGGGGTGACATTAGGGATGATGTTCGTGATTTTCTCCTCTATATCGATAGTTGGCTGATCGCGCATAACGCTCAGGTTATACGGGCTAACGTTACATCAAGCGTACAGATACTACAAGCACTATCCAGAAGACCCGCTGCTTTATCCCAAGGGTCTCGTACGTTAAAGACATTCAGATAAACTATGGGCTAGCTGACACAAGGTCGACATCAGGTCACGATCATCTTGTACGCGTCAAGGTTCCTTCCCATCACTGCTATTCTTTCCCTCACCACGATCTGCTGGTGCTAGGTTGCTCGAAACACTCCATACTATAGTTTGGATGTACATTGGGTAGGCCGACGGCTTCCTTGCTTCGAGCATCTCGTAAAACTCCTCTATCCTGATAGCTATCGATATATGGTCATCGAGGCCTTCAATTTTCCCGACATCTTGAACTCGCATTGGTACGTGTCCCCCCGCTTTTACCGCCCATATTGGCTCTTTTGGCTAACAGGAGGCACGTCACAGGACAATTCCGGTAAGAAATGCTTTTGCCAGCCACAATGAACCGCAACACTGAGTCGTCGAGTCTCCGAACAGTCAACGTTCCTCATTACCGTGAGCATTAGCCATCTCATGCCGTCTTGTGCATTGTCCGGCCGCTCATATCGCCGGACATAGTCCCTGTCTGTCTTCGCATGCCAAGTGTGAGTGACACCTATGGCAAAGACACTCTCGCTACGCGGCAAGCTTACTTCCGATCCCCGACTCAGCTTCTATTGCTGTCGCGTTTACAATTGTGAGTCAGCCGACTCGTGTGGTCTAGATAGCCACACATGTTCTGACGTGGAACAGTCGGCGCATTCTTCTACAAATGGATCCTTATTCCCGCCGTGCGTCCAACAAACCAATACTGCGTTCTTCGACGGCACTACTGACACCTCCCGCGTGTAGGTCGTGCCGATGTGCGTGGCCGTTAGTACGTATCCTAGCATCCCAACCAGCGTTCCCGGCCTGATCTCCTTCTTCGGCAGCTTTTGGTATCGGTGAGTCAGGAACAGCAGGGGATCCGCTTGTGATGCTCACCCCAACACTCGCGATGCATGCAGTCGCTGGCGTAGAGGCGTACGTCCAATCCAATTGCCTCACCCCGTCCCCGTGCTCATGTTGCTACATCTTCCGAAGCTTCCGGATTGTCAAAGTCCTCACCGACCTGGACAAGATCAGCGTCAGTATCCCGACTTCACGTGCCTTTCACTCACGCTCACACCGCGATGGCCTCAGTGGATGGTGTCCGTCGCGTATGGGCTCTCCGCAGGAAGCGATATCGTTCTATCCAGCATCCTCATCTTCGCTCTCCTCCGGGTCCGTAGCCAGTCGAAGATAAGGAGGTACGCGGTGTCTCGTGCTTCCGGGACCTGCGGCGCTGTAGAACGTTCCTTGACTCGCGGTTGCTTGATAGTACGAAGACCGTCCTCAAGACGCTGATCATATATACCATCAACACTGGTGCGTCTCTGCTGCTTCCCCCGCTTCGAGCATTGCTATGTTCTCTACTCACGCCGAACGTCCTATGTGCACAGGGCTGCTCACAAGGTAAGACCCACGATCTTCCCCAACATACTATGGCTCTGACGCCGCTTCGGTAGCATCGTCAGCTTCTTCGCTTTCCTATTCGTACGTATTCTGATCAGTTTCCCAGGATTGCATGCGTCTTCTCTAACGAATCGCGGCCACTATTGACATAGGCGATCGTCAACCGGCAAACCCTGGTGTACGCTGGCATCAGCATCGTCGGAGCCAAATGTGCGTCCATTTCGCTGTTCCCATCTCCCTTCTTGTACCACCATCCTGACAATATCCCCCGATCATCCGCGCAGTGTACGCCAACTCCGTGCTCGCCTTGTAAGTCCAGCGACCATTACGCCCATACGAGCAGTCCTATAATGCCCCTTCTCCGCCTCCGCTCGCGAACATCCGTGTTTGAGCAGGCTCAACTCGCGGCGCTATCTGAACAACCGCCTTCAAGACGACTTCACCTCCGTCAGTCTCATGGCGTCCGATACCTCTGGCTCGGGATCGAGTGGCGCAGCGTCGCCCCCACGGCCACGTATGCGCCAGGCGTCGCCGCGCGCGGGACGCCCTCGCGAGGAGACGTCGACGATCGTCTGGGCGGTTCATCAGGTACGTGGTCCGCCTCCTTCATCCGAGTCTGGCTCTAGGTGCCGCGAAGACTGGTGCTGATGGGTTGCACGGGCAGCGCTCGACGTTCATGTCGCAGGTTTCGGTGGGAGATGGTCCGGCGGCGCATATTACGAGCAGCGCGATCCCTGAGGAGTCTGAGCGTGGTTCGACCCCTGCTGAGGTGGAGGGGTGTGCCGATGCTTCGGAGGCGGTCTGACACAGCTATTATATCCTTAGACCACATACTAATGGTGGCGGCATAGACTGGGAGATGGCGTAAATAGTAAGTCGAGGTTGCGCGTCCTCTGTGAACCGTGTACCACCTCAATTACGTCGACCATTTCCAGCAGCTCAGGCCATTTGGGCGATGCGACTTTCGACAGGTGATGCAGGGTAGTACTCCGTGGAACCTGATGCTTGACCCACAATGAGGGCTCGAAGATATCCAGCGGTGATATGGGACATTGTAAGGCATGATTCTCGCCTATGACACCACATCTTCTGCCTGTTAGCCTCAGTATGTTTACGCATATACTCACACGCAATGACACACGTCCATTGACCCCTTCGGGGCTACGCGATTTTCGAGCCACGCGAGCAGATTGTCCTACATTCCAGCGTGCCATCGGACCACCGGCACTCAAGCTGCCGCCGGAAGGACGCCGTGTCATCTAAGTTCCCCCTTGGCTGAATGTCTGCGACGTGTGCGGCGTCAGTCAGCTGTCTAGCCTCGACGTCCGTGCAAGTGAGTTATATTGTTCGTACATCACGATCACTGAATCGCAAAAACCACTGGCACTCCTCGATCCATGTGAACCCACAGCGAACGCTAGGCGCAGTACCAATACTGTCTATCGTACAACGTACGCAGAAAACCATCGTAACAACGTGTTCGGAGAATCTAGACTAGCATTTCAGGCCCTTCCCCCAAACCAGGCGGTGCAGCGAAGTTCATCTGGGAGCTGACCGTCGACATGAACGTCGATCGCTACGTGGACGTCCAGCCCATTGCCTGTCAGAACGATGGACGTGAAATTACGACCGATACGCACCTGTCGCACCGCCCATACAGTAGTCGAGGTCTCATCCCGGCCTCTGATAGGGCGAGCAGGGCACATCGGAGGCTGCGATGTCGAAGACGTCTCCGAGTCGCCCACGCTGACTGAGCTGAAGTCGTCTTGTAGGCGGTTGTTGAGGTACCGTCGCGAGTTCAACCTGATCCGGTAGCAGGTCAGCATCGTGCATCTACGCCGGGGTAGAGACTCACAGCGCTAGAACTGAATTCGCATATACTGTGGATGTCTGGGATGTAAGCGGAACGCTGGAAAACCGCAGTAAGGGGGACACACGCACGTTTCGCTCCGACGATGCTGACGCCGGCGTAGATGAAGTTCCCGCGAAGGACGATCGCCTACAGTGCCATGCCGCCGTCAGCTCTCTAGCCAAGGTGGAACGACTGACGAGAGATGGACTTACGAAGAGGAAAGCAAAGAAACTGACAATGCTATCGGGCGTACGTAAGTATTGTGTATACACCTTCACATGTCTGAGCTCAATACCTAGTGAGCAAGCCTAGTGACTAGTCGTGTCAGCGATGGCAATTGGCGAGACATATTGCATCTGCGCGACGTACCGGTGTTGATGGTGTAAATGATCAGTGTATTCAAGACTGTTCGTGTACTGCGTCGCCACATGAGGGGAGCGACGCTATGCACATCATGGCGATAGGACACACCTACGGACTTTGGACTCCCGTCGTATGCGCAAGAGCGTGAAGATGAGGACTCCCGCCAGGATAATGTCACTCGCTACGGAGAACCCATAGGCGACAGATACCATCCACTATCACAATCTATGAGCAAAGCGCTAAGAAGAGTACGGAGAGAAACATCACGCTGATTTTGTCCAGGTCTATGATAAGATCGACAACGAGGAACCTATGTGGCCATGAGAGAAATGTCATAAGGAAACCAGTATGCGGGACGTACGCCTTCACGCCAGCAACTGAGGTATTCCACTCATCATAAGTAGTCCGAGCGATACCTACTGGATAAACGTTTGCCAACAACTTACCAATAGCAAACGCTGCACACAACTTCGTCTCAGCGATCTTGTCCTATAGCAAATCCCCAAGGATGCTGCATGAAACTCACAAATTCCAGTGCACATCGACACTATCTGCAGGTTCAAAGACGTCAGAACACGTTACATCAGTGGGCATGTGTGTACGTACGGCAGGGATCAGGAACCACCTGTAGTACGATGCACCAACTGCCAGTCGTCAGCATCCCGACACCGATCTACATGTGAGATGCTCACAGTTCCAAATGCGACAACAATAGAAGCTGACAGAGACATGGGAGCCGTCAGTAGGCGATAGTATAGCACCGGATGCCAGTCCGATGGTTCATACTCACGCCTGACATGCGTAGACAGAGAACGACTATCCAGAGACGTCAATGCACAAATCATAGTAGAAGTTATAGATATATCCAACTCACAGTGACGATGAAGGTACACTACGGCACATTGTAGACGTGTTAGCCCTTGTCATGTCTAGGAATAACAATCCTTACCGATACAGTCCTACAAACCATTGAAGCGTCAATCATGAGCGACAGTCATGTCATCGGATTGAATACGAACCAATGGGAAGTCAGCGTTCCAGTAACGTTGAAGGCTTCGCCGACCAGGTACCGATATCTGGCGAGCAGTATAAGTCCTAGTAAGACGCGTGGCTAGAACCGTGACTGACATACCCAATGTACATCCACATAATTGTATGCAAGGTCTCGAATGCCCTGGGAGAGGGTAAAGTCCATTAATGCGGATGGGGCAGGAGAGGAGCTTGACTAACAGGACTAAAGTAACCTGCATGGGGCGGCAAGTAGACGTCAGCTCAGCTGCGAGCTATGGCAATGGGGCCGAACGTACGATGCCTTTGGGGTAGAGCAATCCATCTTCAGGATAATGCTTGTAGTACCGGTATGCCTGATGAACTGTTAGGCCATACAGCCTGGATCATACCCGCCCGTAAGCTGCAAGCGCTACCGCGAGTACCAAAAGCGCACATCACTCCTATAGTGACCCCAAGATAGATCGATCCAAGCGTAGTGCCGAGGGAGGGTACCCCGATGAGATGAAGCAAAGGTTCGAGGGTTGACATCCTTCAAGAATCGACTAGACGACTCAGCCCCACGGTGCGGGACCAGTCCACCGGAAACGGCACGGAGAGGACGTTATATACGGGGAACTTGAGAGCGCATCGTAGGCGTTTATAGGGGAGGCTGTGGTCAAGGCTCGCGTGCGCTGTTCCACATGCGGATCGAGAGAACCAAGTGAGCGAATGGCAGGAGGAAGACAAGGTGGTAGCCTTAGGATGGCTTCGGGAGTTGCTATTCCCTCTATGCGCATGCTCCTCTTGATGCTCGTTGACAGGAAACGGATTGCCGAGCCACAGCTGACAGACAGGAAGCACGGAACTGCTGTCCAACTCGGCCGGAGTCCGGCCAAGGGGATGGGAATATCGTATTGAGTACTTGAGTCGAGCTCTGGGAAAGTACCACTATTGTGCAGGAATCGCCTAAGGAGAAGCCATACGAATGGCGATGCACAGCTCCTGAAAATGACCCATGTGTTCGCATCTCGGCGAAAGGGTGTGATGCGTCGCTGGAGCTGATGCGAGTTCCCACAACTAGGTAGTCTGTGGTCCTATTGACGTTGAAGGGAAGCGATAGAAGTCGAAGCCAGATGTCGTCGTCAAAGGTGCCCGGATGATCACAAGGTTGGCGGCCGCAAGACGCCGTATTACACCTACCAGTACTTCCGTTGCTGATTCGCGACGGGGGATAATTTTGAACTGACGGTGGGAGCCCATACTCGTGTGGCGTAGATGGGATTGAGATGGTGCAGGCCCGATGTCACTTGAAGTCAATGTTGTGGCCGGTGTCTCGTTAAAGCCATTAGTCATTTGTATATTAGTCTAGACCACAGCTAATGTCATGTCAGCCCGAAGCGAGCGGTAGGCGCAGTCATACTGTCCATCGTACAGTGTACCCAGCAGGCCATAGAGAAGCGAACAGATTCAGGCTCGCGGTTCCGGTCCTTCTTCTAGGCCCGGATGCGCACCGAAGTTCAAATGAGAACTGACGGTCGACATGAACGTCGATTGCTACATTGACGGTGGGCACATTTCCCATCAGAACCCAGCGACGTCTCCTCAAACGGACTGCACGCACCTGTCGAACTGCCCACACGATCGTCGAGGTTTCGTCCCGCGCTCGCCCCCCGGGAGGAGGAGCTGAGTACATCGGAGGCTGCGAGGTCGAAGACGTCTCCGAGATATCCACACTGACGCTCACAGAGCTGAAATCGTCTTGCAGGCGGTTGTTGAGGTATCGCCGGGAGTTCAGCCTACCTCGGAAGTGGGTCAGCGTCGCAGAACCATCTGATGACGGAGAAGAGTTGCGACTCACAGCGCAAGGACGGAATTCGCATAAACTGAAAGAGTCCCTAGCTGTCAGAGGGACGAAGGAGGCTCGGAGCGCAGAGGCGGTGGACGCACGTTTCGCTCCGACGATACTCACACCCGCATAGATGAGGTTTCCGCGAATCACGAGGGCCTTTGGTAAGTGCAACCTGTCAGCTCTCTTGACTGAATCGTGCGGCCGACACGGGGAGACGTACAAAGAGAAAAGCAAAGAAACTGACGATGCTGTCACACTGGGGTGAGTATTGCTCGTACGACCTGATAGTATCGGCTCACGTACCTTGTGAGCAGACCTTCGTGCAACTCGTGTGAATACCAAAGCATGGTGAGATTCCCGTTGTATTCACGTACCGGTGTTGATAGTGTAGATAATTAGAGTGTTGAGAACGGTCCTCGTGCTATTTTAGGGGTTGAGGCTTTGAGCCGGGGTTGCTTGAGAGTTGACTAAGCGCACCTCGGTACTTTAGACTCCCTCCGTATACGCAAGAGCGTGAAGATGAGGATTCCCGCCAATATTATATCACTTGATACGGAGAGGCCGTATGCGATCGATACCATCCACTAGCACGAGATGTGAGCCTCACCGTGACCGTTAGACAATTACGGATTGACACCTTACACTGATCTTGTCCAGGTCGGTAATCTGCCTTACCACGAGGAAACTGACGTATTCCTGATGAGCGTACGTGCGGATGAGGCAACGGCGACCGGCACCTACGCCTTGACGCCAGCCACTGAGGCATTCCAGTCTTACTGAGTACCTGATACGACGCCTACCACGCACGGCGTGCTCACCTATGCCGAACGCTATGAAGCAGCTCAGGGTCAGTGCTCAGATCAACAATGATCGCGTCGACAGCGACTCACTGACTCCAGTGCACATTGACACTATCTGTAGACCAGATGCGTCAGCCTGGCCGACCCGAGGGCGTGGGGGTGAATCAAACGCACGGCAGGGATCAAGAACCACCTGTAGTACGATGCGCCGACTGCGCGTCGTTGGCATCACGCATTTGAGACAATCGGTATGACACTCACAAGTCCATATACGACAGCAATAGAAACTGAAGGTGCCATGGGGACGGTCAGCGGATGACACCTGGTTGTCCGTATGCTCCTTACTCACACTTGGCATGTGTAAACGGAAAATGACTACCTTATGCGCGTCAGTAGGTTGTTCGCAGGCATATTGGCAAGCGTAACCCACTGACCGTGATGAGGAAGGTGGCCTAGGACATGAAGGAGGCATGTAAGAATGACACGTATTTCCGAGTTGCCAGGAGACGACGATCCTCACCGATATTGTCCTACAATTCAATTGAGCAGGCACTATCAGCAACACTCACGAGAGTTTATGCGGCGATCCGGGAATTGTGATACGCACCAATGGGAGGTTAGAGTGCCGGTGATGTTGAAGGCTTCGCTGACCATGTATCGATATCTATCAACACGGAGCGATTGAGCATGGTGTGTGAGCTGAGTCATGAGTAGCGTACCCGATGTACATCCACACTATTGTGTGTAAGGTCTCGAACGCCCTGGATAGGATAGCACTCAATCAACAGTGGAATAAGGGAGGGAAAAAGGACACGGTGTGGCGTACAGAATCAAAGTAACCTGCAGATAATTGAAGGGCAGAGTATCAGCCTGGTTCTCACTAACGCGAGATGTGGACAAACGTACGATGCCTTTGGGATAGAGCAGGCCATCTTGAGGGAAATGCTTGTAGTACCTGTATGCTTGATGAAGTGTCAGGCCGTATAACCTGGATCACAGCCCCGCATGTCAGTTGCTAATATCACTGCAAATATTGGAAACGCACATGACTCCTATCGTGACCCCTAGATAGATCGACCCAAGCGTAGTGGCGAGGGAGGGAAAACCCAAGGCCTGAAGCAGGGGATTCAATGTTGACATTATCAGGCGCTCGCCAGCAAGTCAAGCTTTACAACAGGACCAGTCAGGCAGAAGGGGCACGGAGGCGATCGCAAACGCGGGAAAAACGCAACGCGGGGGTATATAGGTACACTGTGGCCACAGTTCGCGTGCGCTGTTCCGGGCGCGCATCGGAGCTAGGCGTGTAGTTGGCAGAAGGAAGGCGGGGGCTAGCCTGGGGCGGCTTCGGGGGTTGCTCTTCACCTGGTGCACGTGCCCCCCTTGAAGCTCGCCGATGGGAAACGGATATGACCGAACCACAATTGACAGACAGGAAGAATGGAACTGCTGTCGAACCCGTTCGAGGTCCGGTCAAGGAAACTGGGACGTTGTATCGAGTACCCGAGTCGAGCTCTGATGGCCTACTGCTCTTCTGTAGTGATCGTGCAGGGAGAAGAAGCCGTATGGAAGGCGATGCACAGCTCCTGGCTACTAGTCCACGCTCGATGACCGTTCGCATCCCGGCGAGAGGCGTGATGTGGTCGGAATTGGCGTGTTTCCCACTGCTGGGTACGATGTGGTCCGATTTTTGACGTCGAAGAGAAGCCGTAGAACCCGAAGCCGAATGTCACCAAAGTAGCCCAGAGCCCAGATGATCACGAGGATGGTCGCGGGCCGCAGTGTTGCGCCTAGTGAGTCGCAGGGAGTGCTTCCTAGACTGGCCGCCAGTGCGCGTATTCTTCGCATGGCAATAGTTATATGGGTGCATGCGCGATGTCGCATGCCAAGGCTCATGGGTCGTGTGTATGGCACAGAAACGGCGAGGCAATGCGTCAGCTGGCGATTGACGAGTATGCGCTCGAATCGGCAACACTTCTCGAATACAAGGGCAGTAGACTATACGAGGAGGCACTAGCACAATGCTCGCCAAATGCAAACACCTGGGATTGGGGTTGAACGACAAGACCGCCAGGAGAGCGTTGACTTACCTGGTCAGAAAGAGCCGCAGGGAACTGTTCTTATACTCATCACTTGTGGTATCGGAGAAGTATAGTCCTACTCGTACGACAGCAGGATTCGCGACAAAACAGGGGGTTGATAGGTCTAAAGCAGGGGCCGCAGGGGAGTTAGAGACATGGCACGACGCGACATGCGCGAACGTTTGTTTGCCCATGTTTGAATCACAAGCTGATAGCCCCCCGATTCCGATCTGGGCTAGCAAATACTGTACTCGGCCGCTTAGGCCTTAGGTCCGAATTCTCATGTGGAGACTCTACCCAGTAGAACTTCGCGAACGTGATGGTGTGTACGATATATCTAATATACTCAGCGCATAAATATCGATACACGGGTTTGTTCCAAGAAAGCGGGGGCTTGATGGTCATACAACTGTTTTTCCACGTGCACCTAGACCGCCCGCTCTTCCCTAAGACCTTCCTCATCTAGTGCATCCTCATTCATAGACAGGCGTGCGACGAAGTTCACCCCGCTGACCGCCGACGTTTGCGATAAGATTGTCGATCCCTGTTGGTGCACCTCTTCATGAGAACCGAAACGCGTTCTGGACGAACAGAATATAGTAAGACGCACCTGTCGCGCTGCCCATATGATCGTAGACGTCTCTTCGCGAGCTCTACCCCCCGGCACAGGTGGCGCAGGTTGCCTACCAGGAGGCTGTGCCCTGGGGGCCATGTCTGAGCCACCCAGATTGACGGAGGTGAAATCGTCCTGGAGGCGGTCATTGAGGTACTTCCGTGAATTCAGCCTGGCGGTGCCAGCGGCCCCTTCAGTCGTACTCGTGTTTTCGAGTGAAATCGAGGCTTACAGTGCAAAGACAGAGTTTGCGTATACTGTGTTGGGAATCTCAGCCCGTTAACAGAATGGTCCCTCCGGAAGCATACACCAGAGTACGCACTCTTCGCTCCGACGACACTGACGCCTGCATATATGAGGTTGCCTCGCAGAAGAAGGGCCTTGCGCGATACTCGCATGTCAGTATTCCCAGGCGTGACCTGTATGTGCGGGGTACACGTACAAACAGGAAAGACATGAAGCTGACGATGCTGTTGAGCAAACGTGAGAGAACGTCGATGCCAGTATGAGGTCGCAATCATGTACCTCGTGAGCAGCCCTGTAAGCGTATTCTCATCAATACCCCTGAACTATTAGTCGAGGACGCCGAGGACGCCATCATCGCAAAGAGCTCTGGGGAGATACCCACCAGTATTGATGGTGTATATGATTAGGCTGGCCAATACCGATCTTGTACTATGCTTCGGAGTCAGATCAAATAACCATGGAGCCGAACCGAAGTACAACACACCTTCTAATCTTCGACTCGTTTCGTATAGACAGGAGGTTGTAGAGTGTAGAGTAGGATCCCCGCTAACATGATGTCACTGCCGACAGATAGCCCATACGCAGCGGACACCAGCCACTGCAGGGGTTCTAGTAGTCAGCACTGAGACGAACCTAACCGAACATGGCCTTGGACGTGTACACAGATCGCTTACTCTGATGTCGTCCAAGTCTGTGATATGCTCGACCATCTGAAACCTGAGCGTGTACGAGCGGGGATGAGCAATAGCGCGGATACGGAAGGGATACAACGTACGCCTTCGTAGTAGCAACTGTTACATCGCCACTGGGATGAGTACAGGACGTGGATGGTGTTAAGATACTCGTGGCTCGGACGTTTGAACTAGCACGAGACCTGACTTATAAATAGAGTGCAGTCGGGCTGACGAATGAAAGTCATACGCATATGGGGGTCTGTATATTACCAGAATTCACACAAATGGAGAGAAAGGCGTGGACATACGACATCCACTTCCGCCACGATGTGCCTGTTGGGCTCATTTGCAGCGCATCAATCGTCATTCCGGAGACCCTATGCAACCTTAGTTCGGCCCCGTCAAGTCTCAACATGGATGCGTAGTGCTTGAGCGCGAGGGGCTCGCTGCTCAGCGCCTCCTGGCAGGTCTGCCGGACCGAACTGAGGACCACCGCAGCATGTGTCAAGACCTAAGTGCGAGCTGGGGAGACCATACCAGCATAATGATCCGAGTCGTGAGCATGGGCGTGCGGGGTGAGCATCGAGTGAGGCAACCGTATATAGGCAAACGACTCCGAAATACAGTAGATGCAGTCAGGGCCACGGTCACGACTCGGACGCGCTTTCCAAGGTCGGTCGAGACATTGTATTTGTCCCTGTTTGATTCTAGAGCCATTAGCCTCCCGATGCCGATCTGAGCTTCAACCTTGTCTCCCCGAGACGTTGGGTCGACATATTCTTCATTTGAAGCTATCACCCGTTTATACTGCCACACTTATTGATGTTGCGCCTTGGAAAGCCAGCTATAGGGCACACTGAACCCTAGGTCTACTAGGTGCATTCTAAGAATGAGGAGGCCTCAACGGCCAATGACACGGATCACGTCATTGTGCCTTCCCATCTGGACTATCTACATACATTCAGACCGCCTGCTCTCCTCTTACTTCTTCCATCTCAAGCCCGTCCTCATCTATGGTTGGAGGGACAGCGAAGTTGACATCACTCATGACCGACATCTCCGACCGAATCGCTGGCCCCTATTCACGCATTCATCACAATGTCAGTAAGAGCGGCATCACTGTGGGCACTTGAGGGAACGCACCTGCCGCGGTCCCCCACGTTTTGGTGGGGCTGCTCTACGCGTCTGTGGCGGCGAGCTTGCGGGGGTATCCGAGTCCGTCTCTCCCAAATTGACGGAAGTGAAGTCGTCTTGCAGAAGATTGTTGAGATACTTTCGCGAGTTCAGCCTAGCGGTGTTAGGAATGGCATCAAAATAGGTTTTGTACATTTTCGTGGGCGTGTGGGGCTTACAGTGCGAGGACAGAGTTCGCATATACTGTAAAGGTCACGTATTGTCAACGAAGAGACTAGGAAACGGTCAAACGGCACACGTACGCTTTGCTCCGACGATGCTGACGCCTGCATATATGAGATTTCCATGGATGAGAAGGGCCTTGAATGATAACAGCCCGTTAGCCGCCCGCACGTAGCATCTGTACTTTCGATTGCACATACGAAGAGGAAAGCCATGAAACTGATGATGCTGTTGGGTTACTGTGAGCGGATCGTTGATTCAACTGTTACAGCTGATATCCCGTACCTGGTGAGCATGCCTGTCAAAAGAAGCATGAGCACAATTGATTTAATAGCTGAATTTGCCAAAGACAACGTCGGACGCGACCGTGGCAGCGGTACGTACCCGTATTGATGGTATATATAATCAATGTGTTTAATAGCGAATTTGTACTACGCTCAGGCGTCAGCATCGCTGTACGTGACATCGATTCGCACTACAACATACCTTCGGACCTTGTGCTCGCCTCTGATGCGCAGGAGGGTGAAGACGAAGATGCCCGCCAGCATGATATCACTTCCGACGGAGCAACCGTACGCGGCGGATACCATCCACTGCAAGAGCATGAGGTGAGCACGAATGCAGGTTAGAAGGGAGTATGCTGACGCTGATCTTGTCCAGGTCCGTGATCTTTTCGACGATTAGGAATCTGTTTCCAAGTGAACATTGTCACGGGTTATACGACAGGATCAAAACGATACAGCGTACGCTTTGGCACTAGCAACTGTAGATCTGATGAGCATGGATTTCGGAACCAAGCTGAGAAATTTTGAGCTCACCGATAGCGAATGCTGTGAATCAAGGACGACGTTAAGAAGAAATACCACCCGGAAACGTCGACGTGTGTCGAGAGGGACGTACCAAGGCCAGCAATCATCGACAAGATCTGCAGGTACCACCCATGAGTCTAGCTCACAAAACGCGAAACGCTGATTCGTGGTACGCACGGCGGGGATCAGGAACCATCTGTAGTACGCCACACCAACTAGTGAACATCAGTACATAACACGACAAGGAGATTGGTGGCAACGCTCACACTTCCATATACGACAAGTGTAGAAGCTGACCATCGGCCCAAGACGATGAGCCAATGATACTTGAACAGAAGGTGATTCATGGAGCCACGGGTATTGCTACTCACACTTGGCATGTAAACACTGAAAAAGACTGCCTCTGCGTGAGTGCATGCCGAAGAAGGGACGTAGTAGGCGTGACTCACTGTAACAAGGAAGGTAGACTGCGAAGCGAGAGAAATAGGTCAGCGTGCTGAATGTTGCTAAGCAGACCAAATGCGAGCCGGAGCTCACTGATATAGTCCTGCGCACCCGTATGCGATCAGTGTGCATCAGAAATGGGGATGCGGGCG
Source organism: Cubamyces sp. BRFM 1775 (assembly GCA_022385745.1). Lineage (NCBI taxonomy): Eukaryota > Fungi > Basidiomycota > Agaricomycetes > Polyporales > Polyporaceae > Cubamyces > Cubamyces sp. BRFM 1775. The sequence goes on along the minus strand of MU278634.1, from coordinate 27,826 downwards.
GATAAGCACATACCAATGAGAGCTCAGGATGCCGGGGAGGTTGAACGCCTCGGAGACCATATACCGATACCTGACACCACGTTGGCAAAGATAAGGCAGATCAAATGCTTCGACGCATACCCGATATACATCCATAACATTGTATGGATTGTCTCGAAGGCCCTAGGATGGATATCAGAGATTCGCTGCAGGTCGGAAGCGTAAATAACCAGGACCAAGGACGTACAGCACCGTAGTGACCTTGACGCAACAATGTGAGTATAAGTCAAGCCGTAACGGGAGTAATCGAGGGGACGTACGATGCCTTTGGGGTAAAGCCAGCCATCATTGGGAAAATGCTTATAGTATCTGTACGCTTGGTGGACGGTCAGTCCGTACAACCTGATCTCACACTCAGCCACCTGGACACCATCAGCTCGAGGAGGGAACTACGCACATCACTCCGATAGTGGTCCCCAGATAGATTGAGCCGAGGGTAGTATCGAGCGAGGGGAACCCAAGTAGATGAAGGAATGGCGCCGACATTCTTGCCTAGTGCAAACAGGATCTTCCACGCCGATAGTCTGAGAAACAAGTATCAGGCGTAGGACTGGCGCAGCACAACGAACACGTTGAAGGAGATCGCAAATGTGCGCCCGGAGGGTCGCGTAACACTTATACATCAACTGTGGTCAGAGCTCGCGCGTGCTCATCCCGAAGATGTGTCGGGGGCAGGGAGACATCTGGCAGGCAGAAGTCACGAAGGTCGCCCGAAACAGCCTTGGGCCCCGTCAGACTCCCTCCCACCTGCCATTCCTGAGCAAGAACCGCGAAGTCCGGGTGCAACGAGACCACAAAGAGCAGACGCGGCGAATGGAACACCGTTTGATTGAACCTAGGTGGAGCGGGAAGACACTGCAAGACTGCCACGGGCATCCGGGACGATGATTGGCGCAGTGCTGCACCTGTGCAATCACCGCCTGAGGAGAAGACGCAATGAAGATAGCTGTGCAGCTCGGCGAGAGGACAACGGCGCGCGACGATCATGCGCGTTCAGACAGCGGGTGCGATGAATCGTCCGCATTGGCGCGGGCTCCCACCTCTGGGTAAAATGTGGTCGAGCCCAAGAAGGGAAGCAGAGATGGGACCTAGTAAGTGGGACTCACGCACTGGGGAACGACCACGAGGTCAGCCAGAAGACGCAGTACCTATTGCATCCATTCCTGCGAAGCCCCTGGCAGACAGTATTAGACGGATGCGGTGCGTCAGAGTTCGTTCGACGAAGCCTGTGCGCTTGAGCTCGGTGTTAGTATGCCCTCGGCTTGATAAGAAGTCGTGCTCTATTCAACGATATCGCAGATCCGCCGCAGGTGGCTGCGGCATAGTCAAGCAGCCGCAAATCCCCGAAGATGCCCGAGTTCGCAGTGCATGGACACTATACAAGCGTACAAGTGTTCGATGGCGTCAGGCTACTACGGTCTGCCTTGGAGAGATAGAAGAACTTACAATCCCTTCTTACGCACTTACAGGGAGGTACTGTATCCGCATGACTGACTATGGGACCACCAACGTGCGGACACACACTGACTTCATCGAGAGCCGTGACATCGCCGGTTAGTAGTGTGAGACCACCACTGCGCTCTGTCTGAGAGCCACGGAACCGGCGGCAGGACGTCCGGATAAGAGAACTCTTGCCATTGAATCAGCGCGGCGGAGATTGCGCTGCCATTCATCTTGACCGACCATCTTTTCGTCTTCTCGACGTCGGGAGGGGGGGGGGGGGGGCGCTCATCTCTCGGTAATCCGTCCCGTGATGGATTCCTCTCCAATTGACAGACCGGAGCAGCAGCGCTTGCGCGCTGCCGTCAGCATCGGAATGCCAGGTGGACATGATCTCCGTTCAGGTTCTCGATGAGCGAGTACGGTAAGAGGAATTGCGTGGTTGGAGTGTGCCTTGTAGTGTGGCGTTCGGGGCGATGTGAAGATGGACGGATGCACGGGGAGCGAGATGCGACGACATTCTGGCGTTCCTGATATCATTGTCAAGGTGATGAAATAAGGCAATAAACGGATTGCTTATTAACAACACGTCTTTTACTGGAGTTTGTACACATCACCCGCTCTCCCGAGAGGCCTTCGTCGGCATGGGCCAGGCTCCGTTTGTCGGAGGTTGCCAAGCATCAACAGGCATCAACCCTCTAGAGCGCGTCCAAAGGTCAGATATGCAATGGGGGACTGGAGTGATACAAGACCTTACCCTAATCATTCCTTCTGCTTCTTGGGGTTCCGTGCGGAGAATATGGCGACGATTCCCTCTACTCGGAGGTCGTACTCGTGGAAGTTGTCCTCTAGCGACTTTCGCAGATCCGCCTCCGTGTCATCGCGGTTGCCGAACATGCCCTTCTCGTTGTACAACTTCACCATTGTCCTCGAAAGCGTGTTGTGATCGCACTCCTTCCCGAGAATCGTCGACCCGAATACGACTCCCCCGGGAGCGAGCGCAGGAATAACGGTCTGGAAGACCTTGTCGGCCTTCTCCGGAAACGTCCCAGGAAGACAGTGGAAGATGTAGTAAAGCGCGACGGAGTCGTATTTTTCATGTGTAGACTCGGGGAGAGGATCGAATATGCTCCGCTCGAACGCCTCGATGGTGCCCCTGTATCCAGCAGCTGAAAGGCGCGTTTCCGCCATAGCGAGCGTGTTCGGGTTGAGGTCGAGGAGTGTAACGAGCTTTGTCTTGGAGAGTTTGTCGACAGAAGCCGCAGGATAGTAGCCGGTACCGACGCCGGCCTCCAAATGCGCATGCTCGCCGAGGTGCTTCTGGTAGAACGGGATGAGTGTATTGGGTGTGGAACACCGCCATGCAAAGCGGTTGGACAGGTTGAGGACGATGAAGTCGTAAACTCGAAGCATCAACTTCGTGTAGATGGTGGCTGAAGGATCCATTCTAGTGAAGATGTATACCGCGGTGGATGCTGGGTGGTCAGTCGGGCTCGGTCCTACCACAGCTGCGATGTGTTTGAGAGAGATGCTCGAGTGGGGGTTTTCGAGCGATTGTGTCGTATATCGTCGCATAGATAGACCCAGCTAAGACCAGCATCTCTTAGGTCTTAGCCGCTTGTACATGATTCGAAACGGTCCTGAGCGGTGCGTCGACTGCGAACGCTGGGTGGTGATGGACCAATCTGAAGTCTGCGTTGTATCTAAATCGTGGACCGGATGTCAGCCCCGTGGAAAATGCCTCTCGGATATTTGATATCAGCGATCTGGGTATCATCTTACCATCATCCGTTTAGGCTGCGAGATCTGGGAGGATCTCCGTATTTTGTCTCGAGGACCGTACGACTGCTTCCGCGAGGACATGATGACATGCATCGTGAAGCCTCCGAAGACAACGCATGGTTGAGGGATGGGTATGTCGGCGCAATCAACCGCAGCAGTGAGACTTTGAATTCGTCAGCTCAGAATGATGGCACATATTCGTTCGGCTGGAGATTCAGAGGCTCGATCGATGTCTGCGGCCTTCTGCGGGTCGCTGAACAGTGCAATCAACGCTGATGGCGGTCAGAGGAAAAGAGCATTTACGCGTACGGGCGCCTCCCGCCGGCTGTAGACAACAGGCGCTCAGTGCTAACGCTTCATGATGACCATCATGACTATCCTCTGACTTTTGCAATGGTATACTTCACTCTGTAGTGCTGCAACACCGACCTTCCGGAAGAACAACACAGATATCTCAAGCCGAAGAACATGCGATGAGACCGCGGACAGCTTGGACGCCATAGACGCTCGACGTCAACTGTCTTCGAGGCTACCTCGAGCTTCTTGCTGCGTTCCATCCTCGAAAGCCAGCATAATCCGCATGTTTAGCTCCCGCGACGCTTCGAAGGACCTCTCCAAGGTCTGGGTGCAATTAGGGCTTCACAACACGTATGGACGGCGTGAGGGTATGTGGGCCCATGGACAAACTCGGAACAACTCCTAGCCTGTCATCATTCGCCCTCGGTTTTAGGAGGGCATATGGTATGGAGCTTCTTGCGGTAAGCTTCAGTCATGCTTACAACGCCCCCGGAACGAGGCATACCTGTGATCGACTGGTGGTCGGTAGCTCGTCTAAGCAACAACGCGCCCCTGGTCTCGTTCCAGACACTCAAGGCTGCACGTTTTGCGCTAGCACTTGTGGATAGAAACGTCTCGCCTTCACACTCGTGGTACGCGAGGCTCCTATTCTTTGTGAGCGACTGTGTGCGCGAGGGAAACTGATTATGATGTAGATGCGCCCGTTCGAGTGCGATGGCCGCGTTTCATCCTGCCCCTGTTTATAATCCCTCTTCTTATAGGTCTCTCTGCAGTAGTTCTCCAAGCCTTGCTTCGCCTATTCCTGCACCTTGGCATTTTCGCTAAACATGAGCTCTACTCTTGCGACCGCGGTTGCTCTCGCCTCTTTGCTCGCTGGAGGCTACTTTTCTGGAAACCTCAGGCTGCAATCACCTCTCGTATTTCTCTATCCTGACCAGCCGGACACAGACAACGAGGGCGCGAGATGGCGCTGCGATCCCTTTCTACCCAATCTCTTCGAGGAGACGCCTCCGCCCACAGACCATCCCGCCATTCGCGCCGCCATCGAAAGCGTGGATCAGTTCTTTGCATCTCGTTTTGCGGAGGGTGATATTGACAGTCTGTCAGTCGCGGTAATTACAGCAGATGGTCCTCTGTACGAAGGAAACTTCGGCGTCACTAGGGGTAACGAGACCGGCTCTCCTCTGACTACCCGCCATTCATCATATCGAATATCCTCGACTGGCAAGATCTTCACTGTATTAGAAGGATTGCTTTTGGAGCAGAAGGGCATCATATCATGGTGCGTGCCTGGGTTTCGTTCCTACGCGTCTATTGCTGACTACTCGATCGTCAATAGGGATGACCCTGTGGACAAGTATCTCACCAACTTCACATACCGCATCGATGGCTTGGACGCGGGCCCGCAGTCGCATCCGGACATAGACGAGGAGCCACCCATTACCCTGTTCCAGCTCGCCTCGCACATGTCCGGGCTGGGCAGAGATTGGCCTGCAGGAACAGTCTCCAATTGGCCGCACGACATGTTCGGCGGCGGTCCGCCTCCTACGAACGGTCATCCTTTCCCAACGAACGTCGCCCTCATGAACGCAATCGCGCACCATTCCCTCACCTCGCCGCCGTGGTTTTATCCCGCATACTCGAACGCAGGAACCGGCTCGCTGGGATTGGCGTTGGCGGCCGCAAGCAGCGCGGCTACGGGTGACTCGCCCGTAATCAGCTATGCGGAGCTACTGAAGCGTGACGTGTTCGAGCCTTTGGGCATGAACGGGAGCCATTTCCTGACGACTGAGGCGAACAAGCACCTCGTTATCGTGCCATCGCTGGCGCCTGAAGTCGCTGTGCGTTTCCTCGTAGCGCCGCCCGTATCTTGTATATGAACTAACGCTGTCGATCACTGACATAGGACCAAGACTTTCTGGACGCTATGAACCCCGCTGGTGGCCAGTTCTCATCGCTCTCCGACCTGATCACGGTGACGCAGACGTTGTTGAACCCCCGCCATCCTCTAAGCCTTCTCTCTCGATCCACGCGCGACAGGTGGCTCCGGACGACAGCTCACGCGTTCGAGGAGGACGATTGGACAGAGCTCGGCCTTATGTGGGAGATCATCAAGGCGCCGGACTCATACGGGCGTCTGCGCAAGATCTACTGGAAGTGTGAGTACGTCTCGGATCGTGCATATTCGCCTCCCCACCCTGACATTTCCATCCGTGTCGCGAACAGTGGGCGCGATGGCAGGGTATCACTCTGCGCTTGCCATTCACCCAGGGACTTCCTACGCCATCGTGCTCCTTATGGCTGGGCACTACCCGGACGCCGCACAGCTCACATACGATGCCTTCGCGCTCATGCAACCCGCCATTGACCGCGTGCTCTCAGACATGGCCATTGGGCTCTATGCAGGCGAGTGGCGAGACAAGCATAACTCCTCTGCGCGCGTCGTAGTCGACAAGGGGACGCTGTACGTAGAGCGATACATGCTCGAGGGCGTCGACGCCCTGCAGAAGTTCGGTGCGCAAGGGAGGCTAGCGCTGCGTCCTTCTGGACGTCGGGATGAATTCAGGTGAGTTATCTATCTCAAGAGTTGTCTCACGCGTGCCCCAGATATACAGGATACTGACGCATCTCTACGCACGATTAGACTAGACACGGGCATCCCGGGATACAACGGGAAGAAACACATGGGGTGCTATCCGTACTGGAACGGACAGGACCTGTGGGGCGTTCGCAACAATGCGGCGATCAACGCGCTGTACTTCAGCGGGAGCGGGGACGCAAGGCGCCTGCATGTGCCTTCACTCAGCATCGTGATGAAGAGGGCCTGAATGAGCGTATCGATGTTTCCTGGTAGCGGTCTCCGAGTCGACACGGTATTCCTCTGGTGTATATTGCGGCTGACATCCTGGGTATATGAGTTAGCAGCCTTGGCTCCATTCATGCACTCAGCGTGGTTTTCAATCGTCTGGGTTCCGGTGGGGGGAGCATAGTCGACGGCGAGGTCCGTGACTAGTACCTACCCTCACGGACTCAGACCGCGATCTGCCACCATCATAAGATGTCGAAATCGCGGCTCTTGGTAATGTCCTCTTGACGGGTATCCTTACTTCCATCCATGAGGTACCCAGAGTATTATAGCTTGGGCGACGACTCGAGTCGTTTGTCAAGCGGAGCCGCCGTACCGGGATTCCCTTGGGACTGTACTTGTGGCAATGGGCGGATTGATGACTCGGATAGTTGATCAGTCCGCCAAGACAGGTTTCCCCGGGCCCGCGCCCTGTCCGCCCTATCAGTGTGTGATCGCTTCTTAGGCTCAGTGTTGCCACGGTGAGTACGCAGCACATAAAGTCTTGTTGTGGAGAATGAGAGCACTCATTTTCTCACTTGCTTTGCCCTCCATCGCGAGTTGATTTTCCCCAGCAATCAGCCCTCCGAAGCCCAACGTCGGACACATTTCGCGCAATGGCTCGTATCGCGCAGACTCGGCAGGGCCATGGACATCAACCGCCGCCAGCACTCATTCGCAGGTTCCCACTACCATTCCTTTTTACACCCCGTGAGCCGGTCACTCTCGTGGAGCTGCGCATTCGTACCTTCTCCGGAATGATACGATCCAAGCCCAATTGGTGGACGAAAGTCCACGACGCTGAGATTATTGCCAAGTGGCGACAGGAGATGGTTGAGCAGGACCGCGCCACGGTCGACAGACTATGGGGCGGTGAAGGACGCTTCGAGCATGGCGATGGCAAGAAGAAATGGCCACGAGACCCAATCACGAACGCTCAGCTGGACTATATCTTCGGCCAGCTCAGATACGAGGCGGGCCGGTATGATGAACCCACCGGAATCTTCGTGAGTCTGTCGAGTACTACTTCGTGACAGAGCACTAACCACGAACCTCCATAGGCGGTTGCTGTCCCGATGGTGTATGAGTCCCGCAGCCTGATTCCTGCTGACCTCAAGTCCTCGCTTGTGTCGGCAGTCTCTGTTCTGGAGTCCATTCCCGACGATCAGAAGGACTGGCATCCAGGATCCAACAAGCAGGTCCTAGATCTCGTCCATCCTTCCTTGTACTGTCTCCGCATCGGCCAGTCCCCTATCCGCAACAAGGACCCAGCTGGAGCAGATTCCGTGCACGTCTTGAACCACGACAAGTACCTGTCGGAGAGGCCTGATTTCAAGCAGCTCACCAACCACGCCTACCTCATCTCACGAGACTATCAGTGGCTACCGACCGACTTTTCAGTCTCGGAGAGCGGCGTCGTACAGCCTCTCAGCTATATCAACAACATTCATCCCATCAGGCATCGCTCCCTGCACGATGCAGTCCCTTCCATCCTCTCTCGCTTTGTGCCTCTCTTCAGCAAAGTGCTGGCTGATATTCTCAGCCCGGAACCGCCGCTGGCCCTCGTGCTTGATCCGCGTAGCTGGTATGAGCATCTCGTTCGGCCCGAATGGGAAGCCGAAGGAGTATCAGAAGATCGGGAACGATGGTCGCGTCAGGAACGATGGTCGCGCGAGGAGCGATGGCCTCTCATTCCGGACCCGGCGCCTTTCTGTCCTCCGAGCAGCGACGACCGCATTGAGTTCGAGCTCAAGGGCCGGACGGTGCAGGTCATTGTCAAACTTGCAAACATCGTCCTCACGCCTGAGAACCCGAAGTACCCTGGCGGCTCGTGGCACGTCGAGGGCATGGTGAACGAGCGGATCGTCGCTACGGGGATCTACTACTACTCCTCGGAGAACATCACCGAGTCGCGCTTGGGCTTCCGAGCGACTGTCGGCGACGCGTTCGAATGCGGCATGTGGATGTCCTATGACCAAAGCGACTACAAGGGCTGGTACACTGCGTACGGCTTCGCTGGCGGCAATGCTCTCAACCAGGAGATTGGCCACATCGTTGCCGAGGAGGACAAGTGCGTTGCATTCCCGAACATCTATCAGCACCGTGTCGACTCGTTTGAGCTTGCGGACCCCTCGAAACCTGGACACCGGAAGATCCTATGCTTCTTCCTCGTCGACCCTCTTCAAAGAATCCACTCGACGAGCGACGTCCCGCCTCAGCAAGCCGAATGGTCGATGGAAGAGATGATGCGCGTACCTGCATTGAAGAGCTTACCCACGGAGCTATTCGACATGGTCGCTGGATATGCACTGGACGGAACGATCTCGCGGAAGGAAGCTGAAGAGCATCGGGATAAGCTGATGAACGAACGAGCGAATTTTGTGATGGAGCACAATGAGCATGTCTACGAGCTCGAATTCAACATGTGTGAGCACTAGGTTTTGTTACTTGTACGATACCGGAGACGATGTATAGGGTTTCTTTGGTGTATCTCATTATTCTTTCTCATTTTTGGGTTTTCTTGCTTGAACTGTATCGAGAACGTCCTCCTCGCCCGTCGAGGAGGTGCTTGACCGACATGATGATGGTCCGAGTGGAACGTTCAACGAGCGCCTCTGAGTAGGACCCATGTAGCGCCCAAGCATGTGACTATGGGGAACAATGTTTAGGTTCGATTCTCGCTGTGGCAACAAACGAGCACAGGTTGCCTACCAACCACATCCGCCCTTTCAGGCCCTCTTCACTGATCCGACCAAACATGTAAGGGTACTATATTCGCCGAATATTGGTTGTACTAATGATGTCACTGCAGTATCGTCCATGCTAGACCACAATTCCTCAGCTTACGGCACGACGACGCAGCGCGTACTAGCCATTCCGGAGATCCTGGAACTCGTCTTCTCTTTCCTCGATGCTAGCGGAAAATCGCGATGCGCATGTGTGTGTAAACAATGGTCAGAGGTAGCCCTCGATGCGCTCTGGCGCGACGTGGACAGCCTTCGCCGATTGTTCGGCCTCCTTGCGCCCATCGAGAGCCCACCTGCCCCTGAGGACTCGAATGTATGTGTAACTATGAGAAATCCGGCATTTTGGCACTGACGTCCGCATATCAGCGTTTTGTTAGGCCTATTGAACCTTCGGATTGGTCCAGGTTCATGCGGTACGCCCGCCGCATCCGCACCCTCTCGGTTCTACCAGCGGACGACGAGCGCATCCGAGGAGCACTCGTTTTCGACGAGGTCGCGCGCACTCGGACGACATTCAACATTCTACCGAAACTTTCGACGCTCATATGGACGTCGGAACTAGGCGAGCGCCTGCGAAGTTCGCTCATGTTCATGCACGAGAACGTCAAGCACTTTGTGGTCAAGCTTGTTCCCTCGGACTACCCGCTTTCCGTCTATTTCCAGGAGATACCCTTGCGCATGCCCAAACTTACATCTTTGGACTTGCGATTCACCTTCCCCGTTCGAAACATTGAGGCGAGCCTTTGCGACTTGCTAGCAGCACTCCCGGAGTTGCAGAAGATCGTCCTTCCCAAATTCACGTACAGCGCCAAAATCATGGAGCGATTGTCTACTATCCCTGCAATACGGGTGATTCAATTCGAATACCTCGAAAGCCAAGGCTCAGGAGATGCTTCGGACGTCCACAACTGGTTCCCTGTCCTCCAAGAAGGCGCGTTCCCATCCCTTGTCGACCTATCCGTCAGTGTTCACCTCCCACACATGGTCCGCTTCCTGAATGCGGAGTTTGCGCCGGTCAACCTCCAGTGTCTTTATGTGCACGTCCTCTACATCGTGCCTCCGTATCAGCTCTACGAGTTCTTCGACTCCGTGGCTCGGATCCTCCCCAACCTCACGCAACTCCACGTCGACTTCGTTGGAGATCCTAGTCCTCTCATGTTCCGCACTCGCCTGTCGGACGACGATCGCGTGGACCTGAGCACGCTACGCCCATTGTTCAAGCTCTCGAAACTGAAGGAGCTCGTCATCAACTGGGACGCGCCTCTCGCCTTGAGGCAAAGCGACATCGAAGAGCTCGCATCCAGCCTGTCCTCTCTCGAGATACTCTTCCTCGGTAACGAGCCTATCCCGTGTCCGCAGGCCCCTCCGCTTACCCTCCGAGCGCTCATCCCGTTCGCTCAACACTGCCCCAACTTGCGCGAACTTGGCCTATATCTCGATGCGTCGACCGCAGACCTTGACGAAGCCTCACGCGAGCTACGTGCGTTGCTCCCCCCAACTCGCTTCCGTAACTTGAAGAAGCTGCAATTCGGACTGTCCCGCATCGCAGAACCTGAGCCCGTGGCGCTCTTCCTGAGCCAACTCTGCCCTCCCGGGTGCGCGGTCGATGCCGGTGTAAGCTGGTGTGGTGGCTTCAGCGCACTGCAGGCGCAGAGTCCGGAGGATGCGCAGGTACTTGTGGATATGTGGGGCCAGGCGAGCGATTGGTATCCCTGCTGGAAGGAGGTGAACCATATGCTCCCCTTACTGACGAAGGTGCGGATGGAGGAAAGTGCGCGGAGGCGGGAGTTGGAGCGTGAAGTGGAGGATCTGCGAATACGGTGTCGTTTATACGAGGAGCGGGTAGATGCGGGCATCCCTCGAGATGGGGGTTGTATTGCTTTATGAATCTAGATCTAGTGCTATCTGTGTGCCTCTTCACGTACCTCCAGACCAGCTATGCACAGGCAACTATCTAGCAGGCACGCTCGCATGCGGGATCACCTATAAAGTGCGCTTGGGATCCGGTCGCTGGCTGTGTTCCTACGACCCAAACACATAATGTCTAAAGGCGTACCGTCGCATGAGTCATGACCGGGTAAAATGGTACCTTCAAGCGTAGCGGTTGAGAATCCTATGAGAGGCACTTCCCATTAGCCGACTCGAACGACTGACCTCGTCATGCCCCGGTACAATACCGGTACTAGTGACGCGCTCTACCAACTGAGCTAAACGGGATGAATGACGAGCACACTTGTTTAGATGTGTCGTGGGTGTAGTGTTAGTACCGTTAAGCGACAGATGTTTCTGAAGCGCAGACCGTAACACAAACGTAGGACACAGCTGTTGAGATCGTTATCAGGATATCGTCAGCACAGCATGTTGGTGCACCTAAGGGCCACCTAGTCAATGAGCCTATAGGGCCTGAGAGCTTGGTAGGCGAGGAAGATAGTGTCGAGAGGAATTGCATCAAAAATTATTCCCATTAGCCGACTCGAACGACTGACCTCGTCATAGCCGAAAATACTAGTGACGCGCTCTACCAACTGAGCTAAACGGGACATGCTACATTGGGAAATGGTTAAAATCATCAGCCACGGGTATCCCCTTGATACTTTTCAGCCGCCGCATGAGATTTCGAACTTGCCGAGAACATCCAAGTGGACGTGTGGCTCAGCGACGGTCAATCGCACTGAGTCGTCTCGGGATCTCAACCACAAACATGTCTGCCGCAATCACATACTCATATACACCCACAGATGGTTTCCATACGCAGACGTCCACTCTCCAGGAGGCCACCGAGAAGTTGATCAGGTCCCATATACCGTCAGGGGGAACGTCCCAAGTCGAACTGCAGAAGAGATATCACTTTGAGTTCCTGCTCCGAAACCTGCGTCAAGGGTTTCCGGAGCGGTATACCTCACAGGATGCGAGTCAACCGTGGCTGATTTACTGGACGCTCCACGGTTTCAGCTTGCTCGGAGCCGGCTTGGACGACCTCACAAAGAAGCGGTAAGCACAGGGGACTACAATCCACTACATAAATCACTCAAAGGCTTCGATATACATAGAACAATTGAAACTCTCCTTGCACTCCAGCACCCTGAGGGCGGCTTTTCCGGGGGCCCCGGCCAGGCAGCCCACTTGCTCCCTACCTACGCGGCCGTGTGCGCATTCGCCATCGTCGGGCGTCCTGGACCTGGTGGAGGTTGGGAATCCATTGATAGGTAAGCAGTGCGTATAAAGGTCATTCTATGATCTTACTAAACGTTGCATATGGAACATCCGCAGGCAGAAAATGTATAGATTCTTTATGTCGTTGAAGCAACCCGATGGGTCCTTCCTGGTCAGCCATCATGGCGAGGTCGATGTCAGGTTCGTGCGTTTTTCACCACATGGAGGGCAGTACAATATGCAATACATTTGAGGTGGTGTGTGGCAATTCCAACCGCTTGTCATCAGATTAATCGCATTGGCTCCGAAGTACTGCATTGCAGACAGCTTCGTGGACATTTTCACCGGGGAATACCCTAGAATACCAGTGTCACTGACTAACACATAGGGGTATCTATTGCCTATTGGTTGTTGCGACACTCCTCAATTTGTTGACGCCCGAGCTTCTCGCCGGCGTCCCCGATTTCCTCGCCACATGTCAAACCTACGAGGGGGGTTTCGGTAATGCATCCTTCCCTGGATGGGCGTTCGAAGCTGGTGCGTTTCTTGAGCATATGCGGGCAGAAGTTTCCAATAGTAGATTGACGTATCACTCCTCCCCCAGACGATCCCGAGTCGGAAAAACCAACTGCTACCTCTTTCGATCCTGCTGCCCCTCGGCCTCCTCTCGGGGAAGCCCATGGCGGCTATACCTTCTGCGCTACAGCTTCATGGGTTATATTGCAATCCTACCTCGATCTGTACTATGCTCGTCCCGGAGCGTCAACGCCCGCCCCCTTGCCGCTTCGCCCGGAAATCAACACGCGTGAGTTGCTGCGATGGTGCACACAAATGCAAGGTCTTCCCATCGAGCTCGGCGGCTTCAGAGGTCGCACGAACAAGCTAGTGGATGGCTGCTACAGCTGGTGGGTCGGTGGCTGCGTCGTCCTCGTTGAAGCCTTGCTAGGCGTGGGAGTGCTCCACGACTTGCCGAATGAAGGAGACGGTGGCGAAGAAGAAGGACACAAGGCATGGGATGATGTTGATGGTAAGCAACTTCTGGGCTGTCCGCTGCTTTTTGTGACATCGGCATCCTGACATCGCTACATGACGTCCCAATCTCCCGCCCGCCCGCCCGCGGCCGATGTCTCATAGACTCGCTCTTCGATCGGAAGGCATTGCAAGAGTACATCCTCTGTGCAGGCCAACATCCCGCCGGGGGACTGCGCGATAAGCCGCCCAAGTATGTCGCTCATATCGCCCCCGCGCGATCCATCACCTCTGGCGCAGGCACTAAAGTCTTCTCTTACGTGCTCCAGGCCCGCAGACGCCTACCACACGCTCTACTGCGCCGCTGGGCTTTCTGCAGCCCAGCACCGCGTCGTGCCCTCCGATACGCGGAGGCACGCTGTCATCTCCGCTTGGGATCCCGTGCAGGCCCGTGCGCATGACGGTGCGTCTCCGCCATTGCCCGCCCAACAGTGCGCCCACCCCGGAGTCTATCTGACCGCGCCTCCCCTTCCCCCTGTCATCTAGGCACCGGTGTCGTCACTGTAGCGTCGGACGCTGAACGTGAGAAGCTGGACGCACTCCGTAGGGAGACGTGCGCCCACGTCCTGTCGTGGACAGAGGAAGAGGGCACGGCTCTCTATGTCGGCGGCTCAGCGAACCGCGTGGTGAGTGAGCGTACCGCGCTTTCGTGGCGCCTCCTGCGGCCCGCCCGCAGATGGGCAGATGTGCTGATGTTGGATTGTCGCTCTGCAGAATGCGACACACCCCGTGTTCAACTTAACCGTGACTCATTCAGACGCGATGATGGCCTACTTCTACGGCCAAACACTTCCCTCTCGTTTGCCATCGCGTCCCAAGGCTTGATTTGAAGCGGTGATTTCTAGATACGGTGACGGTGAGCTCGGAAGCGAAGAACATGCGGAGTGTAAACAACAAATGCGGGGTGTCAGGAAGAGTTGTATACGCCAACTTGTACTACCACATGCTGAATTTTCACGGAACCATTACACCGTGTATACGACAGGCGGCGCGGCCTGGTCCGCCAAATCTCACGCCTCAGCTTTCAGGAGTAGCCACCGCCGTCGCGTGCGCTGCCGCGCATGGTACAAAGCCGCGTGCGAGTGCGCAAACCTCATTGCCCTGGCTTCGATGTCCCCGGCAATTAAGGGGTCCTCTCGGCAGAGGGTATCGTCGCTCGCGCTTCTCTCAGGCCTGGGAAGGACACACAGAAACGACCCTGTAACTGGCATCAGATGACTGGACGCTCTCAAGGTCGTGCCACCGGTGTCTGGGGACTCGTATATCAGAGACAAGAAGAGCCCGAAATCGGAAAAAATCTCCCCAGCCGTGCACGATGGAACCGGTCCAACGTGGTGGGCTACGTCGGTGTGAGAACGTATGCGATGCAGACGGCCATCGGTCAGCCCAAAGGGTGCCCGATTAGGTTTTGGCTCGTCCTGGGGGGCAACGAGAATGCTTCTTTCGGACCGGAGCCCATACATCGTGGGCAGAGACACAGAAGGGAGGTGTAAATGCGTCTGGGGAGTAGGTGCCCCTGCGCAAGACTCTTACTTTGATGATGAACCTGGTGTGGTGGAAGAAGAGTAGCGTGCCGTTATCGACCGCCGATAGTGCAAGCGGTCGGGTGAGATTCTATGAATTTGAGAGAGTTCTAGAAGAGGAGGTGATATAATACAGCTATACGTATAGCTCAACTTTTTCCCGTAACAGGAGACGTGGGACGGAGAAGAGTGTCGCGAGGAGGCAACGTATTGACATGCGGCTATCTGGCCATTCATAGACCAGGCGTTTGAGCGGCTGTACTTGCAAAGCTATCTCGCGAAGCGGGCGCACGAGCGGAAGCAGTCAGCCCTGTTTCACAAGCAGCATGCACCACTCACAACTTGGGAACCTCCGAGTCCCAACCGACCCGCAACCCCGGACTTTCTGCGGAGCCGCTCTCGTCAAGGACTGCTGCCCGTTCGACTGCGGAGGTCTTCCACCTCCTGCTCGAGGTGTGTCAGCCTCCGCCGGTCCTCCGAGCGCGACACCTCGAGCGCCTGCATCTGTCTCTCCAGCGCCGCAAAACGTCCTTGCTCTTCCAACCTCGCCTTTGTTGCGATCGGGAGCAGCTTCGCGACCTCGGTCCAGCGCATCCAGAACGCCGACAGCTCCGTGCGGACGTCCAGGGGTACGAGAGCGCGTTCCAGCGCGAAGTCGAACGCGTCTGGCCAACGGAGGCCGCAGTTGACATGGCACCCGAGCGGGAGAAGCTGACTTAAGAAGAGCGTAACCGGCTCCGCCTTCGTAATCACGGAGAGTCCGACGGCGAGCGTATCGAGGCGCTGGAAACGGGGAGTTGACTCACAAAGACAGGACGGTTCTGGCGGCGCCCGGGCGTCGATGTGGAGCGCGAGATAGCGGAGGTTGGTGCAGTAGCGAGCGAAGGGGACGAGGGCGCTAAGGGAGAGCTTCGGTCCGTGGGGGTCAGGGACGGGTTCAGGATTCAGCTGGAGACTCTCCAAAGATCGCCAATTGCTCGCGAACTCTTCCATGTCGTCATCCGTGAGGTTAAGTGCGTAGTCCCAGCGGAATTCGAAGATACGGAGCGAACGTGAAGAGAACAGGGGGCGGAAGACCATGATGTTTAAACGAACCTCGGGAGGTGGGGGAGGAAGCGTCAAGGGAGAATCCGGGGCAATGATGTAGTCAACAGAGAGATCCCGGAGTGAAGTGCACCTATCTCGCACTACGCAGAAGAACTCTCGTAGCTCGACTGGTGTCGTGGTCATCACGTTCTTGAGATGGAGCTGCGTGAGACGGGCGGGAAACATGGCGTTCTTGAGCAGGAGGGCCGCATGTGGGATTTGCGCGCTGAAGGCCAAGTCGCGGAGTACAGAGAAGCCATCCTCGGGAAGCGTCAGTGTATATTCTGCGACGTCTTCGCGGTTACCAGGCTGGGCCTGTGCAGGGTGCCCAACCGATATCGTCACCAGATGCTTCAGCCTCGACAGTTCGGTAAATATGCGAGGGGTTAAAGAGAAGATTGGCAAGGAGACCTGCTGCAGCTCGTGCAAGCCATGAAGAAGTACAAGGGCATCGACCTCAATAAGCCGCACTGGCTCGGTGAGCCTCAGCTCCAGACTTGTGACACCCGAGCAGCGGGCGCAGACTTGCTCAAAGAAAGTCGTAGACGAGGGCGGATCGGAGCGGTACAATTGTAGCCCAAGGTGCTTGATTCGACGATGCATGAATGTCAGAACATAGTGCTGTCGCGTCGGAGTGCACGAGAACCAAGTCAAGGACTGGAGGTTTGGGAAAATGTCCGGGTATGGGCATGACGCAGAGAGCTCGTCGAAGACCTTTGGGTGTAACGGTAGGTGTCGCTTTTCGCGTTCGGCAGAGGAGCGAGCCTGTCTTTGGTCATGCCGGAGTCGACGCACCCTATGTGAGTAGCGCTGGAAGCGTTGCCAATCAGCCGGCGTGAGCGGACGTTTGAACGCCTGTCATAGTCGGATTAGAACGCCGGACACAGAGATGAAATCGAGTTGCACCAACGTAAGCATTTGGAGGCCTGATAGATGTGCCAGTCGAACGTTCTGGCTTGAGCGAAAGCGGAGCAAGGACGGTCAAGGCGCGCCTCAGGTCGCTGACTTCGTGCCATAAACAGTCTAAGGCGATGTCAGACCAATGCTTGGATACACAAGCCATGCGAGAGAGGGAACGGTCGTCGAGGTATGAGAATATCATGACGAGCAGCTCGTCGATATGTCCGACTGTGCAAGCGTATTGCTTGTCCATTTTGCGCTGGGGAAAGCTGGACGGCGTGCGGGACGTCGAGAGCGAGCGAGGAGAGAGGAAGGAACTGAAGGCGGCGGCGGATGTGAGACGGGAGAAATTGCCGGTCTATATACCGACGTGTGTCCCACCGATGGATAGAGACCGATAAGACCCCGGGATCTCCTTTTTACTCACGAAGCCGAGAAATACTGATCTGAATCTTGACCGCGCATCTTCCCATGTCAGTGAAAGTGCCCGGGAATAGGAAAGTGAGGGCATCGTGCTGTGAGTGCGGCGGCGTTGATTGGGCGTGTTCCAGTATTGTAGGCGAATTACCTTCCGCGCGAACCGGGCGTGATATTCAGGCAGACGAAACGAGCCGTTTTGCTGCAGGTTTCGCGTAGGCTCCGAAGAGAAGTGCAGGAGAGTTGGATGCAAAGATGAACGCCGGACTATACAAGCGATCGCTACATCTTTGTTCACCGCCGCTATGATGCGGGCCTAGGTTGCCGTCCAGCGCCCACTATAATCCACTCCCTCGGGTTCGGTCTTCCAGCCTTTCAGATGTCCTCCGGTCATTTGTTTGCGGGCTACCGTCCATCTTCACAACTACCTTGGGCCGGAAGTACACCACGACTTGTGTATCTACACGCGGCTCTAACGACGTGCGTAAAACACGCTGTTTGAGGAACACCAATGTGTAGAACTACTGACGAAAACATCCGGCTTTCAGCAGCTTCGGCGAGCTTAGAGAGACCGAGCCCCCGCTGACAGATGCAGAACCCCTAAAAGGGCACTATCTAATCACCGGCACCCTGAACAAACGATCGAATGAGTCCTACTTGAGGATGTTGCGCCCAAAGCAATAGCCGGCTAGCGACCACGGGTTCAAACTTTGCTTGCTGGTCCATGCATGGATGACAAGCCCTCCATATGGCTCTCGCACCAAGGCAGACGACATCCGGCTTGACTGCCCTTGTGCGACGTCTGAGTACGAGACATATCCGCATATCAGGACTGGCTAGCGCTCCCGCTCCAGCGGCGACCTGTCTAACTTCACTCCTATGAGTACGTAATGAGCAAGCGCGTGAATCCAGGTCGCGGCACTCGGTCATCATGGATATCTGTACGCGAGCAACAGCCCGGGTATTATTCCGGAAGTACCGATGACTACCGGATAGAAGCACCCGCGAGACAAGCGATGGCATCTCTTACAACAAGGGTCTCCTTGAGATCGTTCCTGGGGAAGTTCATTAACCTTGTTGCTCGCAATTCAGCTGGTATCATACACTCGGTCAGCTGGCTCTCAATCATCACCCTACATATAAATTGTGAACTTACCATCGTCACCTCTGTGGTACTGAGACGTCCACTATGGACGCCGCGACAATGTCGCCCCAAATGGTTCTCTCGTCGAATGATAAGAAAGCAATGCCGACTGAGCCCTCCGGTATTTTACCATCGGTACATACTGCTAAGAACACTGCTGTGTTGCAATCGCGGCCAAGGCCATGTTATCAATGCACGATAAAAAGCAGTCAGTGCAGCGACCCAAGCGGGGCTCTGGTGCTAGAGTCATTGGGCGTGCAGCTTACCTGTGATTTGATGATCATGGTGGTAGCGCAGATAGCTATACTGTAGTCAAGTAATAATAACTCAGCGGACTACTTCTCGGCCGTGAACGGTCCTTGACATACCTCCGCTTTGATTATATAAGCATGACACAACAACTCTCTAACTTCCCGTTTAGCTCAGTTGGTAGAGCGCGTCACTAGTATTTTCGGGCTATGACGAGGTCAGTCGTTCGAGTCGGCTAATGGGAATTTTTTGCGTCAGTAACCAGTTTCAGGCTTTCGCACATCCTCCCCCCGTTTTTCTAACTGGTTCTACAGGGCAAGGATGCACGGAGAACTGGAGATGATTGGCACGCTGTGTGTGTAATGCAGATATGATGTCCGCAAACTTCAAACACTAAGCACAAGACTTCAGATACATGAGGTGAAATGAGGTGAAGCAATTTAATGTTTTGTCACACTCTGACCACCATAACTTCATCATCCCATCGTAACATCTCCCGTTTAGCTCAGTTGGTAGAGCGTCTCACTAGTACCTTCCCCTTCGTAAGGGCATGACGAAGCGTCCTGAAGACTGGCAGGACCCGCACAGTTCAGTCTTTTTACTCATCAACGTATAGCCATCCATACGAACATACAGATTTGATGTAATGTAGCCTAAGGCAGTGCGATCGGATAGCGAAGATATATGCGTACGATGAACAATATCGTATGATGGTATGCCATGCCATCCACCGCAGTGCTGACTGACAATCTTCACAAGGTGCCCGTAGCGTTGCAAGCTATACGGCACCTGCATGAGTACGGAATTGTCACAGCGAAGCAGCTCGCGAACGTACCTGGAAGGCCGTATTCGCTCGCGACGTTGATGCACTTGTAGCTCGGTGCCGTGCCGTTGGGCGGAGCGACATCGATGTCGTGGAAGCGTATGTTCGGACATGGCACCGCAGCACTACACTCGATGTCTACGACTACATAGGGCAACAACATGTACGAGGTTGGGTAGAAAGCCAGTGGTGAGTGATTTTCGGGCAGTCGAGAGGGAGATGGACGTACTGGTGTTGCGCAACGAGGTCCCCGTCCAGTCACTAAAAGTGAGGTTGCTGAACTGCAGCTTAGACGGCTGGTCGCCACTGCCCACGCGAATCAATGAGAGCGCAAGGTCAGTGGAGTGAGGAGACTCACGATTGCCCGCCGTTGGTTTGGTAGACGTGAATTGGCACGGTGACGCGGTCGAGTGAGACGTGCTTGGCTACCACGTTCGAGACGAAACCTAGTAAAGCAGCACAGCTCCTTTGTTAGACGGCCACGTACTGATCAAGGAACTGAATTCCGCATACCGCCTCCGCCCCCTCCTCCTGTGGGAGGAGACCCATGAACTGACCCGGTCCACGTCTTGAGGTAGACTCCCGAAACCATGTTTGGCTGTACCTGAGGGTCCAAACGGAGCATCTATGTACGAATGGGCAGTCCGCACTATCAGGTACGTAATCTGGAAATGCTAGTGGCTATAGTTACCTTGATATCCTCCATGACGACGTTGTCTACGATATCCGGCTACGTTATACCTAGTGAGCCCGCGGACGAAGCGTACAACGCTAGACTGAATGGACTTACGAGATCCACGTATTGCCCCAGCGAGCCAAACGCGATTCCATTGCCTCCTCGACAGGTTATGTCCTTCGCAATGATATTCGTTGAGTTCTAGGTCACGTTGGTTAGAATATAGCCTCCAAAAGTTCAGCGCGCTTACTCCTTTGATGGCGAGGCAATCGTCTCCGCAAGTGATCTAGAGGTGTGTGAGATGGTAGGGGACAGTAAGCAGTCGCGGGGCGTACATCAAAACGCAGAAGGGAGACCCTGTTCGAGCGGTAGGTATTGATACCTGAGGTAGGGCGAGATCAGCCCTGGTGAGCATCACTGGCCAGAGCCAAGTACGAACCATCTGTATTGGGAACAACACTAGAGTCTCAATTAGCAAAGTCCAAGTACAATAACGAATGAGCCACGTACTTCTGGCCCGCATAGAGCGGATCCTGGTTCGTCGCATTGCAATACATACCGTCATAGACTACGTCTTGAGAATCGGCGACTGCGTTGCACCAGAACGGCTGCGCCTCAATCCTGAAGTCCTTGATGACGCCACTCGTCACGTTCGACAGCGTGAGGGAGACGGGGCGACCGTCTCCATCCGAACGCGAGCGGTTCCCATAGAACGACCACCACGTCTGGCCGTTACCGTTGATCCCGCCTGAAGCGTGCGCGTCGACAATGAAGTCGTGCCCAGTGATCACGAACCACGACGCCTGGTCTTGAATAAAAATGACACGATAGGTGTTGTTGGCGTTCAGCCAGTACTCGGGGTCAGGCTTGAACTAATATGATCGTCAGAAGTCAGTGTACTGGGCGATGGCGTACAAGGTCGATCTTACGTTGAGATAGCCGTACATGTCGACGCGCGACGACACGAGGTCCCATGTCATTTTCCTGTCGCGTAGTCAGATATGCGACTATGCGGCGCGATCTGGATGAGAGAACGAACCTGGTGATGTTGTACTGGCCTGGACCGAACACTGTCGTGCCGAAGTGCCCGCATCTGGCGATTGCGGCCTCCACCTTCGCGCCGTTCAGCGTTCCACATGTAATACGATGGAAGAGCACTAGATGTGATGCGTACCTGGTCTGTATCATCCTTTCCATGTCCAAGAGGCCTGAGCGTGCACGTCTTAAGCGCTCTGTCGTGGACCACGCCTCCCTTGGTCAGCGCAATCCCTAGAAACGCAACCGTAAGCCACGTCAAAAGTGTGCGCATCATCTTGTGCGACATCTGACGGATGAGCGCGGTAGGCTGCAGCCGCGCTCTCGTCGCGACCATTTTATCCCTACACCGCGATCACGAGTCAAGTGACGGCCCGGGCTCACGATGTGTCTGGCGAGGAATGTTCTATTGCGCGTATCATCAGCCATATGATCATGCAAGTACGTTCAGTAAGTGAGAGACGTACGTCGTTGCCCCAATTCCAGCTCTTGCTACGCAACGAGAACGGGCCGGCGTTGGGAGAGTCGCCTGACCCAGCGTCATCAGGCGTATGACTGTCGATTGCACTAATTGAGGTCGAACTGGTGTTACGCGTACTCGACCGACGGATCAAGGCTGACTTCACCCTTTCAAATAGTTAAGGTGCAGCTTCCGCAACTAGAAATAAGTAGGCATCCCGTGCAATGTCGCGAATGCTAGTGAACAAGGCACTTCCGTTTCTCCGCCACTTGAATCACGACATTCCAGTTTAGCTTGAACCCGAGATTCTCAGATGCTTGTAGCCGGTTGAGAGAGTGCGAGCATAGTTCAGGTTATAATTGGACAGTTGAGCAGCTGCAGTTCGAAGAGCCAAGCTCGGTGCTACTAAGTACCAGTAGTTGCCAGTGGTAGCAAGAAGCACAGACGCTCAGCGGTTATATGTTACGTAAGCAATCACCACAAGATGATCTTCGAAACGAATCCCTCCCAGTCCTCCACTTCTCCTCAAGCAGCCTGAACATGCTTTTTCCCAAATCCCGCGATGAAGGGCAGACCTCCAGTCCTTGTCGTCTCTAGATTCTGATGCTGTTGTTGTAAGCCTAGCCAATTTAGAACCGGCGGTTGCCTTACTCATCTCGTCCGCTACTCCAGATGTGTCATCTCTCCTAGCCAGGTTCTCCGCCGATATCCGCGAGGCTGGGAGACGCATGGCTACCACGGTTGGATGCCCATCGATGCACCCAGACTAGTACACGGCTTTTTAGTTGGGCCATGATACCCTTACTGATAACATCTTCGATTGTGTGCGCTCCGGACGCTCGCGTTTCAGTCGCGATTCTCCCGGTGGTCTGAACGGACTGCCGTCATCTCCTGCGCTGCGACCCTCATTCTGGACGCGGTACCTGACTACTGACACATCGACTGACCAAGACGCGTCCACTCCCACTTCCAAAGAAGGCTCGCAGACCCCTCAATCAGCCTCACACGCGTCCTCGAACCACTGCGCGTAGCTTGATGCATCCTAGCGTACAGCAGCCGACCTCCCGCTCAACCTCACGCGCAGCCACTGTGACACTCAGGATCGGTGCGAGGGCAGTGTCCAGTGACACAATCGTCCATCTAACTGCTCCGTCAGCGTCTAGTCGCCCATTGTTTGTCAGCTCGCCCCCTGGCCAGCCTGTTCATCCTCGGTCGCCGACCTCACTCGCGCAAAGGAGTCCTCTACTGTCAAAATGCTATCTCCGCAAAGGCCAGTATACGAGAACTATTGGAGTGCTCTTGATACGACGAAGGTATAAAGACCCGCGCTGCGCTCCTCGACGAGTATCGAACAACGCTCTGTTCCACTCTCCTCGACCACGCTCACAACCCAACCGAAATCACTTCACTGGTACCCCTTCGCAACGATGTCGCACGGTAAACAGTTTACGCTCTACACTCACATTGGCGGCCCTAACGGCTGGTGAGTTCGTTCACGAAAACTAATCTACTTGTCCTCAACGTCTTTCTACCTCGCCATTTCTCTGCACCATCTACAGGAAGGTCGCGTTTGTGCTCGAGGAGCTTGGACTCACGTACGAGAGCATCTTCCTCGACTTCGCCAAGCTCGAGCAGAAGGCGCCCGAGCACACGAAGCTGAACCCGAACGGGCGCATCCCGACGCTCATCGATCACAAGAACAACGATTTCGTGATCTGGGAGTCCAACGCGATTCTCCTTTACCTCCTCGACAAGTACGACAAGGAGAACAAGCTCGGTGTGTCGGATGACAACGACAAGTACACCCTCCTCCAGTGGCTCTTTTTCCAGGCGTCCGGACAGGGGTGAGTATTTTCGTCTCCAGACTTGCGGGCATGCGGGAGAGTGCTGACGGCCCTCGATCTGCACATAGCCCGTACTTCGGCCAGGTGTTCTGGTTCAAGAGGTTCCACCCCGAGCACCTTCCGAGTGTGATCGAGCGGTACCAGAAGGAGACACAGCGCGTGTACAGCGTGCTCGAAAGCGTGCTATCTAAGCAGGAGTGGCTCGTCGGCGGCAAGCCCACGATCGCAGACATCGCGTTCATCACTTGGAATCGCGCCGCGTTCAGCGTGAGCCTCAAGGATCTCCCCGGTGTCGACGTCGAGAAGGATTACCCGTCCGTGTACAAGTGCGTACCTGTCTATCTGTTATAATCTATCGCTTTGGCCCGGCACGCCGTCCTGAGGGCTAACAATCCCTGTGTCATAGGTGGCACAAGACACTTGAGGAGCGTCCGGCGGTGGCGAAGGTTCTCGCGGTGCAGGCGAGCATGCAGAAGCAATGAGTGATAATTTTGCTCTTCCATCATGTGTAAAATCCCGTACTATGAGAATCACGAATCTGTCTTGTTGCCCAGTGACTTACATTGCCATTATATCGCCTGACATGTGTATTGATGGTTCATATTAAGATCTGATCATGACACTGCATACTGCCTCAACATCTTTGGACTATAACATACATAGTGTAGAGATTTGAGCACTACACACCAACCAGGTCAACGACCACTTTTCAGTACCGTGGCATGCCAATCTGGATCGAGATCCAGGCGCAGGCGCCCGCGGTATGCCATCATCGTGGCTTATTAAGCGTCATTGCTGTTCCTGCGTCTGACTCCATCTTACCGAACTCCGTTGCCACTTACCTATCGTATGCTTGCTTTTATCTGAGTGCCTTCGTGTAAGTATTTTGACAATGTCGCTTGATTACAGAACTGAGTTGCCACCCCAAAACCAGCGCTGTTCGGCGAGAGAGTAAAGCTGAGAGCTCACGCGTCATCCCCGACATATGGACAACGAGGCGGACACGCCCAACATCGTTCCTGCTCCGGCCGAAGATCCTCTGGTGGGTGGCTATAGACTTCGATTAAGCGTCTACGGAGTATTGGGTATGACTTACGTTAACGTCCTCAAAGGTCAACGATGTCGCGGAGGGTACAGCTACTGAAGCCCACTTGACAGATTGTTATTGTTGTACGCTTCTATTCCAAGAAAACACCACAAATCAAAGACTGACGCTCTTGACAGGGAATCACAACACGAAAATCAACGAGCAAACGAGATCCCTTGACGATATTCTAGCTCCGATCCGCAAGAAGATTGAAGCCATCTTTCCATCAGTGCAGCGGAGGATCGCATCTTTACTGGAGGATCCACCGCACCCTACTGACCCGCAAGACTACGCCCTCGCGAAGAACAACGAGATATTTTCTATATACACTCTTCTTACAGTGGTTCGTGTAGCCGTCCTCCCGCAATCTTCGTTGGCTCTCATACCACAATTACGCCCGATAGGCCATGAAAGACAGCGCTGAGCGTATCTACCAAACATCTGGATACGTCATTGCAAACGGCAACTGCAAGCACACCTACGATCAGCACCTACAACTCCTCGATCAACGGGATCTCACGCTCAAACATGTTGAACAGAGCATCCAGCAGACGCTGAACGATGCCGAGACACTCTTCTCCCTCAGCGACAAGCTCGTCACGGCCCAAAGGCAAACACGCAGGCGCAAGATGGCGCACATGATTGTCCGCACTGCTGTGAGCCCCTAGAGACCAACCTTCGTATGTTAAAGTCTGATCAGCACTATGTACATGACGCTCCAGGCCATCATCTCTCTCCCGTTTGCGCCTTTGTTCTCTGCCGTGCTGACGGCGGCCGACGTCATGGGTTTCAGTATCGTGATCGGCGTGCAAGAATGCATGGCATCAGAGGCTGAGTTGGCTTCGACCACCGACAGCGTAGAGCACTTGCGTGTGGACATGGGCGAGAAGATCGCTATAGTCCAGAGGCTCCGAGGCCAGCTCCGCGATCTCAAGGCTCGAGCTCTGGCTCAACGCGATGACCCGGTGGTGCCCAAGCTGTGCACTGTCGCCACCAAGTTCCAGGCTGCTAGCGATCTCGTCGACGAGGTGTTCGGGCCTTGGAACGTTACGACCCCGGATAATACGCCTAAGCGGTCCATCTGCGAGCTGCTCGAGGCGATCCACAGGCTGATGGAGGAGCTCGATATCCCCATCCCGGCTGACTCGCCACTCAAAACGTTGTCTCCGGAGGCGTGGCAGAAGCTCGACGGGCACTTTGCTGCGTGGAGAGCGACACCTACCTCTGAACGTCCTGGCACCCGTGTCTAGGCGCCATTGCGACTGTTTGATGGATTTGCTAATCGTTGGTCTCCGGCTCTCTTTTCGACGTGTACTTGTTCCTTTTTTGCATATAGTGACCATATACCCTCACACGCTTCCTCGTCATTCTATGGTACGTCCTCCGTCCTGCTTTGCAACTGTCCGTACATCTGACCCGGGCTTTATACACAGATCTGTCGAACTCCCGCTCCTTCGTCCTGTCTCGTTGTGCCGCTCCCTACATCGTTGCATCCCCGTGCTTGTACGTCTTTCGCTATCTGGCTATCGGATTCCCACTGTTTCGGACACAGTTCTTGAGATGTGACCTCCCCCCGCCGGGGAGCAGCATGTTCGTCCCCAATTGTCAATGATAGGTCCA
This sequence comes from Cubamyces sp. BRFM 1775, assembly GCA_022385745.1. Lineage (NCBI taxonomy): Eukaryota > Fungi > Basidiomycota > Agaricomycetes > Polyporales > Polyporaceae > Cubamyces > Cubamyces sp. BRFM 1775. Next base: position 1,630 of record MU278634.1, on the reverse strand, counting down.
CCCGACCACTCGCAGTTGTCCATTCATGCCAAGACCTCTGTCATTCTGGCAAAACGCTTCCTCTCGTTCACCGTAAACTAATGCGTATACACTTCGATCTTGCATACAACGTCCCACTCTCTTCTCGCTCCTCCCAACGCATACTCCATTCCTTCAGGCACCCTTCGCATTTACCCTTCCCTATCGTCGTATGATGCTCGGCATTAAAGGGAGACCGGCAAACAACCGATAGCGACAAGTCCTCCTACAGTCCGAACGTCAGCATGCAACCTCAGGCAAGTACTTAACCTCGTACGTACCGAACGAGTTGTTCTCGCAGCAGATGGTGTTGGCAGAGCTATAGTGCAACGTATATCAGCTAGGCTCGTCTACGACACTCAACTGCGCGCAGACGTACCAGGCGTTGCTGCCTCCGATGCCCACGACGTTGATGGGGGAGCAGGTGATGCCGATCGGGGTGGTCAAGTCCTGCACGACGACGCCGATGGATTTGAGGATGTTCGCGGCGGTCGCGCTGCTCGCTGGCTCGACGGACTGACAGCACTGGATCGGCGCAGTGCTGCAGGTGTCACCCGGGGTCGGGGTGGCGGCTGCAAGGATTGCGAGGGCGGCGATGGTGGCGAGCTTGGCGAATATGATGATGATGTACGAGTGAGTGGTACTTGAACTGTGACTGGTGAGTCTGCTGTTTGAGTGAGGTGAATCGTAGGATGCTGACGCCTTTTATACTCGAGGAGCCCGGGCTGCGACCCTACTTTTGAGGATTTGAAATCCCTTCGCGTCGGACACTCTGAAGGTATGTGCTGTACACATAGTGTCGCCGCCTCATGTCATACGGCTGATCTGCTCCACTACCCCCGACCGCCCCGTGTTGTAGTGCAAGCTCCATGTTCATGCTACTGAATGACATAGAGGCCAACCCCCGCCCGCCTCGTCTCAGGCTGAACGACCGGGACACATGACAGGCAACGTGTTGCAGTACTTTCTCACTCGCTATCATTAAGACGGCTCTTACGTCCTCTTTCCAAGCTTTATTCATTATGCTTGTTTCCAACGATAATGACATTTTCTCAAGGGCGGTCTCGGCACGTCGTGTTTGCACACGGTGTGCCTAAAGGTACCGATGGGGTACTGATGGTCGCTGGTGCGTTATGACATCGCTTGCGCTGTTATGGCGGACTTCATGCTCCCCACGAGACAACGCTACAGGTCGCAAGCTCGCTCAATTGAGTGACACCTCTCCTGAGAGTTGCCTTGACTCCATCATACTGCTTCTGGTTCCTGCCTTCCGTGGAGCTCTATTTCTCCGGGACATCAGGAAAATGTCATGGACTTATGGCTGTACTTGAGCATAAGTTTGCAACTTACTCCAAGTTACAAACCTGTATAGGCTTGATGGTACTTGAGAAATCAGACAAACTTAGGCACCACTTGAGGATAGGTACACCAACTTGTTTGTCATCTTCAGCTTGGGGCTATCTCAGTGTTCATCTTATTATAGCTTATGAATACTTTACCAAGTGTGTCATCAAGTAGATATATGTAAGAAATATATCATGTCATAATCTTGTGTGTATGATGCTTTGCATATGTATCTTTGTAAGAAGCATTCCTGACATCAATACTATAT
>MU278633.1:0-43958 GCA_022385745.1 Cubamyces sp. BRFM 1775 | reverse complement strand
ATGCTATAGCGCAGTTCTATATGCTCCCCAGGTTACGTGGCCCATAGACCAGTAGAAGTGCAGCAATAGGGGACTACAGCCCCACTTCCTTCCCCTGGCCATAGCTCCAAAACCGGTCCGCCGTTTTTGCTCATACTTGGCACACAGCATCTCATATGGGATGGCTACATGCTCCCAAAATTTTAGGGCGAAATTCCAACCCTGACCTGTGAGACCTCTCACCAGAATGAGTCTAGATCCTAGCCAAGACCTCTAGGGACCCCCTAGCATTCGAATTGTAGTACTTTCCTGGGGTCATTGAGCGGTACTTCAACCATCTTTCCAAATTTGGCCTAAAAAAGTGAACCATTTTCGGCCGCATGGACCATGCGGCCAGGATCATATGGATAGAGTTCGAGTGCCATTTCGAGCTGCTTCGCGAGGGCATTGAGCCGCTCGGTGAGCTCGTCGGGAATTGAGGGAGGGGAGGGGGGCTGCGGCGAGCGCGAGCGTGGGCGCAGGTCGGTCACCGACTGTTTGCGGTAGCGGCCCTGATCCTGCTCGCGGTCCTCCTCATCCTCTGACATGCCCATGCCGGTCAGCTCGGGCGTCCGTGGCCGCCCAAGTTCGTCTCTTCGTCGCCTCCGCTCTTCCTCCTCCTCAGCGGCGACCTGTTCCTCGACCACCTCATCCACAGGCTCGAGCTGGTGAGCAACGATGGTGGCACTCCGTGCATCGTCGTCGTCGTCATCCGCCGAATCGTGCTCGTCTTAGTGGCCATGTGAGCACCCACTCGCCCGGCTCTCGAACTGGAACCCTCCTGCTTGATCGCTTGGCGCTCGGCGAGCATGCCCTCCAACATGCATACCTTCTCGACATGATACGCAAGCGATCGCTGGGTCTCCTGTAATTGACTGCGGCGGAAGGCTCCGGCTGGGATTCATGCTGAGGTTCCTCTGATGGGCGGCCAGGTTGTGGTGGTATGGCCAGAGGCAGTGTCGAGGGATATGGAGGGAGGTGAGGTGGCTAGAGGACGATATGTCAGGACGTCGTCTGATGAGCATAAGGGCTGCAATGTACGAAGTTGCCGCCGAGCGTCTCATGAATCTCTGCAAGGCCGCTGCTCAATGAGTGTAGCTCAGCGCCCATCTCACGGACCGTTCGAGCTGCCCTGGCCGTTGCCAGTGAAGTTGAACGCGCCGTTCTTTGCATTGAGCTGGCCGCCAATACCACTGAGGTAGCCATGGGAGCCCTGTTGTTGGTGTTGCTGCTCGGCACCGTGTGCAGCGTGCGCGCCGAGCTCGCTGGATACACATACGACGCGTGCAGCGACTTTATGATGGACGATAGTCTTGTTGTCTTCGCCGACGATGTCGATACCAAACTCCTGCAGAAGCGGCAGGTCGCGTGAGGGGACGAACGGGTATGGAAGGCGGGACGGGAGAAGGGATGTACCAAAATGTCGTCAGTCTTGAGTTTATACAGGTCCGACTTGAGGCCTTCCGGGCTGAGCCGCTTCCCGTTGATGAACATTTCGGTAGAAACGATCTCGTACATGGTGAGCGTGATCGCTTGCACGGGTTTTTTGCGTGGCCAACCTTGACACGCTGGTTGTTTGCGAGGTTGTTGTACTTGCGTGAACGACGGGCGCAGGCTCGGAAGCACTGCAGGAGCCATGCGAATGGTGCGGACAGTATATGATGACCTGTCAATGACCTCTTAGTATGGTGGCGGTAGAGCTCCTGTTGAAGCGGCAGCGTTGAGCTATATCTGACACGATCTATCAGCCCTCAGTACAAACGATGAGAAAACTTACCAGCAACATGGATGACGAGACCCATAAGCGAGTTCTCGATGGTGAAATGATTTAACATTAGCGTTATCGGGGCACCTGAAGATGGCGCTGAACGTCTTTATGGGTTGAACGGTCAGCGAGCGTGATATAGAGGGTGACAGGGAGAATAATCACCTGGAGTACCTTGACGACGGCCAGCCCAGCGTACCCTTGTGCAGCTCCACCGTGCCATAGGACCATGGTGTGATCCAGCGGCAGGCGTCGCTGCAGTAGAGCAAACGAGCTGGGCGTGGTCACTCAATCTGCAATCCAGAAAGCTGTCGATCGAGGTCAAGCATGCTTAAAGACGACTCGGAGTACCACCAACGTGAAGATCTTAGACTGTAACGACCTCGTTACACGTGACCTACCTACCATATCCGGATCTACGTACTTGGTCCCTACGATACGCACTCGTTCGCGGAGACGAATCAATACCATTTCGCACCGTCCCGAGCGCGGTACCGGCGTCGGTGCTTGGGGTTCCCTGTTCTCGCCCTTGTAACTCTCGAATACAACCTCGTTCACGCGTCTCGAGCTCGCGCTCGAGCGCCGACCCGTTACCGCACTGCAAGCACTATGTACACATTGCACGACTACAAAATATACACGTCAGTGTACGGCATACGTCTCAGGATGAAAAACGCGCTCACGAAGATGGTAGTATCAGAGAACAAGAACTCGCGAGATCGTCAACGTGAGTGCCTGGCGCCAACACCTATGTATCCCAAATCGGGAACTCCTGTCGAAGCCGTACAAACATGTCTCCGTCAACGCTGTCAACAACGAAAAAATCATTCCTCTTCATCACATCCATGGTGATTAAAGCGCCTCGAAGGATCGACGTCACCGGGATAAATTGGTACGAGTTTTCATTGCTGCCCGAGCGTACCCGACAAAGGCCAAGATCTTGATCAACAGGTCGTCGGGTCTGCACGACGTTGAGACAGTGCACGAGAGCGAGTGGCTGTTGCGTCTCCATGAATTTGCATATAAAGACGAAGCGTAGCTGGGCGAAGCCAATCTCGGTGTCGTTGATTTTGAACATCACGTGGTCATAGCGAGGAACCCCATGGAAGGAAGGACTGCAGCGGAGGTAGTCCGTATACACTTTCCATGTCACCTGAGACTCGTAGTCGACCCTGATGTACCGGGTTTCGATGATCTGAGTTGTGTAAGTTGGATGAAGTACCAAGGGAAACAACTGAGCACTACTCACCTCATCGTTTGGCTTAACCTTCACCCATTGTGGTGCGTGCCCATCTTCAAGCGGGAGGTTGAACTTCTGATTCATATACTGCTCCAATCTGAGGCGGAATCTTTGGAAGCCAGGCTCTGTTGCATGAGCGAGTTCGAAGTTGGCAAATGTGGTCGCTTTCTGCGGAGCCCCGAGATGCACATGAGCAAACTGAAATAAGTCCACCTTGGGCTCTTTTGGTGGTTTACGCAAGACTTCATCTAAGGCATTGATGCGCGACCGCATGAACCGTGCGACTGAGACTTGGTGCTCAATCCGTGCGATCTGATATAACAATGAGGTTGTAGTAAGCAGCTCCATATGTGTGAGAACACTGATAGAAGTTATACCTGTGCCTCAACATCCTTAAAATTGGTCTGATCTTGATAGATACCCTTGATGAGTCCATGCATCTTCTCAAAGGGCTTTGTGTTGAAATTCTTTGTGACACCCTTTTCCTTGATGTCATCCACTACATGCTGGTGGGTGTGAACTTTTGGAAAGTTCCAATTTTTGTCTGGGAAGGCTTCTGAATATTCCTAGTGAGCAGAGAATCAGTCAGAAACTAATGCAAGGAATAAAAAACAACACTCATGCCTTGAGTGTTTGAGAGAATCTGACAAGCTCATTGGCATAGAGCCTTAGAGTAGACTCCATGTGCACTTCTAGGCCAGCAAGAATATCCAGTACGATATAGCGACGGAGACACTTGAGCAGCATGTACCCTTGCTTTGATCGTGCCTTTCGGAATACTGAGTGTGATGCATGTATGATACTCTAATAAAATGGTAAACATATATACACACACTGCCATGATTTCAGACTAGGCATACCTTGGAGATATCCTCATATTTTTGCCCATCTGTGAAATTGACTGATACCACTGCATCAAAGTGGTTGAGGTTGGGCCATGAAGGAATGTTATCAAACCTATCAAAATTATGAGATGCATCAGACATGACAGACAAATGTAACTCACTGTTGGTTGACCTCAATTAGTGCCTCCCTTCCCATGGCTTTTACAATCTGTTGGAACTCCTCAAACAAATGGTCAGAGAACAGACCACCATGGTATGCATGTAGTCGGTCCCATGACAGTGCCCGATAGACATTGCAATGAGGGAGTTTCCAGAATACATTCTGCAACATATTTCAGATGCTGTATAAATCATAAATAATGACACATACCTCTACTGGGCGCAAGCCCATGGGTTTGAGTGCTTCATCGAGCTGCCTCTTGGTAAGGTCAGCATTATCTAGCAGGGCTTGGATGGGTGCAGCATCCCGATAGGGATACTGAGGCTGTAGGCCTAAGGTCATCTGCTCATCCTGAGGCACAAGACAAACAGGGCAAGGGCTGAGGCCTTTGGGACCTCGAATCAGAGACATCATGGCCCTAATAAATATGAGTAACGATTTTAAACGGCCATAGTATAGAATTAGAGAGACACGTACTGCTCCTCGTAATCTGCAACAAGAATCAAGACAATGGGATACAGTATCCGGGTGACATCATCGCCACACGTGAACTTATATCCAGTCTTGCCATACTTCGCAATGGTCTCTAGAAGAATCCAAAAGGATTCATGCCAGATAACCCGCTTGTATGTTGTGAAGCCCTTCTTCCCTTCCTCATTTTCATCCTCCACCTGAAGTACACCATCAGTAAGGAGTCATATAAACATACACCATGCTTACAATAGGGAGAAACCCAACAACCTGACCTCCTCCATACTCTTCACCGTTGCGGATATCAGAGGGAAGATTGGCAATACGAGCAATGATTGGATAGCCCTTTTGTGTCCCAAAACTTGACAGCCGAGTCTTGTCAGCATACAGTGCATACATGAGTGGGCTGCCATCCTCAGGCAAGGCATCCTGCATTTCATAGTTATTTATACTGTAATATGGTATGCATATGAGTAACACACCTCAGCCCTCCACCAGCCATCAGCTGTATTTGGTTCATCAACAAAGCGCTCCCATGTTGTCCCATTATACTTGTAGAGTCGTTGTGCATGCCATACAAATTTCGAGGCGAGTAATGGATCTTTGAGCAGTCCGAGACTCCACTCAAACAGAGGCCGGCAGTACATGGTGTATGTTCGATCCTCTTTCTTATATGGCACAGTGACTTTGTGTTTCATAAACTAGTAAAGCCTCAGTATACAGCTAATACAACACAAGTAGATGGCATTGACGAACAGCGGGTGCAGCACGAGACGCAGCATCCCATGCATCCTTCAGGTCGCCATAGCTCCGGAAGCTTAGCGCTGACCGGCCACCGGCAACACGGTCAATGAGCGCAAGGAGAGCGTCGACCTCCCCTTGGTTGAGTGCCGCCTTGAGCACGAACTCCGCGAACTCGAAGTCCTCTCGTGACTTGAATGGATGCCACGGCGTGTTGTTGAGCTTCGTCGGGTCGATGGGTGGTGGCGCTCGTGTGAAGTCTTCAAAACGCTTGTGTACTGGCGGCGTCGCGGCGTGCGGGTGCGAGATGGTGAGGAAGTCGTCGACGCGTAAGTCGTCCGGCGGTAGATCGGGGACAGTAGGCGCCCGAAAGGTCGGAAATTGTGGACCGTCGGTCGATGGCGACGGGCTTGCTCGTGTAGGACTAGACGGGGCGGGCTGCTCTTCATCTTGGGGAGTCGGATGGCTTTCCTCCGGAAGGTCTTCTACAAATGGTCCTGTGAAGCGTGTGTCAGGTCGGGCTCCGTACCAATGGTACACTTGTGATACTTACCATGATAGTGCACAGCGCCGCCATGGTCTCGTTCGATGACGAGTCCACCGGCGTCATCAGGAACTAGAAAGAAAATAAGTGACTGAACATACACAGAGATAAGTGCGTCGTACCTGGGCTACTTCCCGAGCTACTTGGTGCCCTTTGCACGCCCGATGAACTCGGCATTGCAGGATTGTTGAGCCCTTGTGCCCCACTGCCTCCTGCGATAGCTTGTTGAACTGCTTTCGAAGTAAGCAAAACATTACGACGCAGCAAGCCAAGATGTATGAATTCACCTGCAACATATTGCTCTTGGGCGGCGCGCTCAGCGTCGGCGCGTCGTTGGCAAGCTACCTTGTGAGAGCCTATGCCGTTCTTGTTGTACTCCTTTCCACAGATCGGACATGCGACAGTGATCGCGGTCGCCTTACGCCCTCGCGCCATCGCCTGAGAAAGCGGTATGGAGGAACGTTGAGGCGACTTGTGGTTCGGACGGCGACCGATAACTTCTGGCCGCGTGCGCTGAGATGCCAAGTGACACGCGGGGTGGTAATATGTACAGCGGAGAGTTACGACAGAGTTAGAAAGGGCTGAGGAAGACGAGCAAGAGGACGAGCAAGAGGACGAGCGAGAGGGCTTGGTCGAGGGTGCGCGATGGCCTCAGGAGGAGTGATCGATCATCGCGATGGACTATTCACGCGCTCGAGGGCACCTGAGCCGAGCCCGTGCCGCCGATCTGGCCTCAAGAGGTTGTCGCCCAAATCTCGATGGCTCGGGATGATCCGACGGCCCTCCACCAAGCCTCAGGAGTGCCTCAGGAGGGCCTCTAGCGGCTATCTCGAGATTGGCGCCCTCGGGAGGCGTTCTAAGATTTTCCGACAATATGGTACATCTCCATCTGAACTTGCAAGGTCGCTTCCCATCACCGTCAACCCGCGGCCAACCACGCTGTCCGCCTCGCGCACCCACCGCCGCCCCTCTTTGCTTGTGTCGCCTTCCACGCGTGCGCCATCCAGATGAGTGTAAATGAACAAATGGGGTACTTTGATGTAAAACTACGTACTAGAAAAGTGACCGCGCTGAAGGCGAGAGGTGCCAGTTCTCGGTCGGCCGCTCATTACAAACGATATGTAGATTATACACGGCCGCTGGTGCATGTACAGACGGGCACGAACGGATTGCGTGGCTCGCCAGCTACTACGCGCTGCAGTACTAGTACTGTAACACTAGCGGTGCGAGGTCGTACGTATATACATTACAAGAATGAAGGGGGCAAGGGGGAATAAGGGAGCGGAGGCCGCACTCATTATCCAGTGTTTAGTCTCCAGGGCATCGCGTATATTGAGAGGGAAGTGGACGGAGGAAACGGGAGAGGGCTTGAATGAGACCAGCACGACACCGGCTGCGCGCTGACGCTGACCATCCCCGCCTCCAACCCTCCATGTCTGATCGCAAAGGGGCTCGGGTCAGAGCCAGAGCCGAAGCCGACCTCCTCTCCCCCGCCACAGAAGAAGAACATGGGCGCAGGGGACGCCGGACGAGGGGGCAGCTCATTGAGGTCCTCCCGAAGGAGACCGTTCTTTTCCTCGTCCTAGCCCAGCTCGACGTCTTCCCAGCTGGAAGACTCGGTAGTGGCACCGGCGCCGTCGGCCAGAGAAGTAGTAACCATCGGGGAATGAGTGACGAGAGGCGTCGGAGACGGGGAGTACGGAGACGAACAGGGCAGCGTTGGGCGCCGCAACGCCGAGGCCGGGAGCTTCACAAGTGGACTCGCGGGCCAGCTCTCGGTCCAGCCCTGCACGGGAGTCGGTGCGCGGACGATCCTCACTCTAAGGGCCTCTTGCGTCGTTGCCCTGAACGTCGACACATTCTCGCCAAGCTCGACGGCCGTGAGCGGACTATCGAGGGGAACGAGCTCGGGGATGTTGTTGGCGTCCTGCCAGACATATATAGTCTTGTCTTCAGCCGCGTTCCGAGTGGATGATGGCGAGGGAGAGAAGCCCGGAGACAAGGGCGGGGGTGCGTTGATAGCGAATGTTGAAAGCACGCGCACCTGGTGAAACTGCTGCACGGCAGTGGCAGAGTCTGTGAGGCCCAACAATCCGAGCCTAGGGTCGGTGTGAGACGAGCCATCGTTGGCCGGAACAGTGCCATCCGAGTTCTGCTTCTTGTACGCGAGGATGGTGTACGTGTTGCGGAGGAAGGGCACGCCGAAAATCATGTCAGCTTGGGTGAGCTGGAAGTCGATGTAGTCTTGAAAGGCTCTCGCCGGTGAGCACCTTGAACAAGTGCTCATCATGCGCTTTCTTCACCAGCCCTCCTCGCTAGATGCCTGGATGTCAGTCAATTTCTTCACGGTCGAGATAGATCGTGCTCGGGTATCGCGCCTCGCCCTCCCTGCCCGCCCGGTCAGAATCGATAAGTAAGCTTGATCGTGTCCCAGACAGTGAACACGTTCGGCTCGCGCAGGTCGCCAGATACAAATCCTTGGCACATGATGACCAGGAGGAATAATTAGAAATAAAGGAAACCTATAGGGTGAACCGACGTACTTCGAAGGACACGGTTGGCAAGGCTTGGTTTGACGATTGCGAGAGTACAGAGATTGTTGAAGGACGTGGGGAGCAAGGCGACGTTTGGGATGCTAAGATTGCCTCTCGCGATTGCTTGAGCGCTAAGACGGAACTTTCGCATCACCTAAATAGAGGCAGTGACAAGGAGGAAGAGGAACTCTGCGTATTTGATCGTGGTTCGCTTTGAACCACCCGCGTAACGATGCAATGTCGACTCCGTGAACAGATGCGCAGCCTTGTGGTCCGCGCGCAGGGACGACGAGCACTGGCGCGAGTCCTTGCCATCCCCGCTCCGGCTGTGGAACTAAGTCAGCCAGGACAACGGCAGTAAGTGTACGTCACAATATCTCCTTTGCAACGCGGCCTAACAAGTCGGTCAGCTCAAACGCGTTAAGAAGCATGATGAGACTTGCTCTGATATACCCCCGTGCGCCGATCACCAAAAGCTCCTGGAGAGGTAGCGGCACTGCTTGCACGGATTATATGAGCACAATGGACCAAGAATGACATGAACACGACTCACGGGAAGGGCTACAGAGGTGGACGACCTTGGTGACCAGTCTAGATGTTCTCTTTGTACGCGCCTTGGAGCATGCGTCGCGGTAAGCCGATTCTCCGTGCGCGATATGAAGTCGTCGTCGACAGCAGCGAGGTCGGCGAGCGCGAGCCCTCCAGCGGGGTGTTGGCATCCTAGCCCAGCTGCAGACAGAGTGCGAATTCGAATTCGAACTTGCAATTGAAGTTGGTAGCCTTGTGGCGGCGGGTTATGATTGGCGCCCAAGGTGAGTATTGTTGTTGTTGGATGATTAGAGACTTTCCCTTTCCTCCTTCTCGCCCGTCCCATCTCATCTTCCTGTACACGATCGCCCTGTTGAACGCGAGAGGAGACCAAAAACGCGGGAGTTGAAGCGACTGTGATTGAGGTGCGATTTGCTGGGCAAGGGAGGGAGATTGGAATTTGCTGACGGGTAACTTCTCGCGGTTGCCTCGTGCTGTACGCTGGGATCACTCCCATCACTCTCGCTCTCGCTCTCTTTCTCCCTCAACCTATCTTCTTGCTCTTGTTTTCTTCTCGTAGGATACCCTCGTCCCTTTTCTCCCTTTCCTTCCGCCAACGCGCGCAGGACTCGGAGGCCGGCATGACACGCTTCGGCGACTTTGAGCCCCTGTGCCACCAGGTGCCCTCCTATCCGTGGTGTAACCTCTTCTACCGCCAGGCAAGTCCCACCCTTCAAATTCTCTCTTGCCCACCTAACCCTCTCTCCCAGCTACAACACAATAATGACTCTGCTGTCCTCACCGGTCCCTCTGCCAACCCATCGACAGCCCCGGTCGGTATCAACCCAGAGTGCGGCATCCCTCCCGTCGGCCAGAACGGCTCCCTAGCCAACATCGCCAACATCATCGCATGCGCCCTCTCCATGATCCTCGTCCTCCTCCTCGTCATTTGGACTACGCGCAGACGAGCTGCCGTCGGTGAGTCCTTCTTGATCGTCTCCCTCTTCTCTTCGCACCCCTCTCTTCCCTTCTCGAGCCGCCTTCCTCCCGTTTGCCCGACTGCTGTCCACCCTGCTTGTCTCCTACTCCCCCGCCTTGCCATCTTTCCATCTGCCCTCGTTCTCACACCTATCGTCCAGGTCGCGTCGAATTCCGTCTCTTCCTCGCCCTCTATTTCCTTACCCTCCCCTTCCAACTCCTCTCGACCGGTGCTTTCCTCACTCAAGGCTCCACCGCGCTCACCGTCATCACCGCTATCCATGCTGGTCTCGTCGCCGCCACCTTCTGGTCTCTTCTCGGCAACGCCATCGTGAGCACTCAGGTCGTTGAGGATGGAACACTCAGTTCTGTTATCGTACGTCCACCCGCCTTGTCTCCTACTCCTCCCTCTCCTAACCGCATCCCATCCAGCCCTTTGATTTCTTCATCCTCGCCTTCTTCGTCGCCACAACCTACATCTCCCTCGACGTCGGCTTCTCCTTCACCTCCGTCTTTGGGCCCTCCAATCCCCCACAAAGCTTACACAGCATACCCCTCTTCGTCCTCACAAGCATATGGCCGGGCGCGTGAGTCCAGTCTCGTTTCCTCCCTGTTCGCCCGTTTCCGACGCTCTTCCCCAGCGCCGCCGTCCTGTACTTCTTAATCATGACCTACGTCGTGCTCGGCATGCTCAACGAAGTCCGCCCCATGTGGTACTTTGTCCTCGCTGCCGTCCTCTTCGTCCTCAGCCAGCTCGACTTCTTTTTGCTGAGCAAGGTCATCTGTAACGTACGTATACACCCGTGCACGCGCATCCGTCGCGCCCAATCTCACCGCGCCGCCCGCATCTCTCCCAGAACGTCCCCTCACACAGAATTGACGGCACTTTCGTCGCGACGATCCTCGAAACTGCCGCCGTCACCGTACTCTACTTTGCATGGCGCAGTATCACGGAAGGTACGTCTTCCCGCCCCTCCCGTCCTCGTCCACGTCCCGTCGCGACCGGGACTGATCAATTCCCTCCTACCCGCAGAATCGTGGGAAGACGACATGTACTATCCTCGGTGACCTCCGACCGCCCGCGCCCTAGCTTTCTCTCCTCCGTCGCCGCCCCGCAGGCTTTGACGACCTGCGCTCCTACGCGTACCTCGCTGCGACGACCTTATGTTCGTGATTTCCCAGAGGACTTACCTATGTATGTCCGGCATAGTTCCGACCCTCACGCTCCCTCCTGCTCGTGTACTATGGTTCATGACCTGTTTGTTTCCTCCCGTCTCTCCGCCCGTCCACCCAGGGCGTCGCTTTGTGACTGTGATATCCTACTCATGTTTATACCTTTCCCCTTCGTCCTGCCCCCGCGTCGTCTTGACGCACGCCCCGGGGCCCATTTCTTTTCTGTCCTCCACGTCCGTGTCGATCTGTCCTGGATCTGGTCAGCTATCTACCTACATACGCCCTTAGTGTTTCTGTTGGGTGCTCACCGCGTGCGCTGCTGCTTAGATGATGAACAGTCTGGCGCTGCGACGGATAGGCTGGGCGAGGGAGCAGCTGGTGTACTACGCGAATAATCGCATCGACGTCGATTAGAGACACACGGTATACAATGGGAACGACGTCTCCGCCTTATGGCGCGTATGATTCTGCTTGAACTGAGCAGTTGTTCTACTCTATTGTCGCACGCTGGCGTTTTACTATATACAAAGGTGTGGTACAGATGTCGAAGCTATCGCTAACATGGCTGCTTACGCTCAGAGACAGGAGATCGAGCGCGAAGGTTGTATGGATACAAGTACAAGACGACTGGAAGAAAGCCTCGACCACGACAGAAAACGAAAAGAGGTGCAAGGAGCGTGAGCAGAGATCACTGATCTCTGTGCGCAATAACGAAAGTTTGGGCGCGGCAAAACCGCAAAAGAACGTGCCGCGCTGCTGCGAACACAAAACCAACCTATAGTCCCATGAGATCCTGTATTCGGAAAACACGACCACCGGCGCAGACGACTAACTCGTCGTGCCGGCAGCGACCCCTCGAGGATCTACCCCGGCGCTGTGACTTACAGCTCTACCGTGCACAACCGCTGCGTGACCTTGTGCTGCACCTCCACGCACACCCACCTTTCGTCCCCGTCGCCCCGCTTGCAGTTCACGACCCGCTGCAGGAGCTCCTTCGTCCGCCGGAGGCTCGCACGATGCCCACTCCCGCCTGGGGTGCCCGGCCGGCTGCTGCTGCTCCCGCTCGAGTCGCACCTGGTATGCGACGAGCTATTGGAAACGTGGTTGTAATGCCTCCGTGCGAGGACCTCTGCCGGGTTAGCAGGAGGTGTGGGCGACGCGGTCGACGGGCGGGACGAGGCCTGGGACGAGTGGGACGGGTTCGAGCGTGGCTTCTTGAGCCGCCGGCCGGTCTCAAGGGGGACGTTGAAGCAGATGTCGCGCTCGACATCGCGCAGCGTCGTCCAGGAGGACTCGTGCTGGCTCTGCGCACATTCCTGACCCTGCCCGTGCGTCGCCTGCGTGTGGCTGTCTGGTCGCGGATAGTCAACTTCGACATACCGGGACGTCGACGTTGTCGTCACGGAGAAGGCCGAGGACTGATTAGGTTATGGGGTCAACGCCGGACAGCAACCGGGAGGGCGGACGGGTGCGCGCGTACGTACCAAGTTCACGTCCACGAGGACGGGCGTCGTCCCGAGCGCCGCGTGCGTCAAGCAGTGGCCCTCGTAGAAGCCTTCGTCGGTGAACGTCTCGTCGCTCTCACCGCAGTGCCTGTTGCTGCTGCTGGCCTTGCAGCCGTACGGGTCGATATCCAGCACCTCGCTCGTGCGCACCCGCGAAACCTCTGGCCTCCGCGTCCGTAAATGGTACGCCTGCTTTCCGCGCTCGACGAGCTCCTTCACGAGGCTTTTCCGGAAGGGGACGTTGACTAGAGACGCGAGCGCCATGGAAGATGCCGCTGCTGGGCTGTCGGGGACCGCGAGCATTCCCTGCGGTACGCGCAGGCCGCCAGCATTACCGGTAAACGCGAGGCATGAACGCGAATCCATGACCGTTTCAGCGTCAACAAGTGCGTCGCGAGCGTACGCGAACGAGTCCAAGCCCGCAGACGAGATGGGGTAGTTCTGAGAGCAAGCCATGGCGAACCTGTCTATGGTAAGGACTTGTGATTGGTTGTCGGGGTCGGGGACATCGTAGGGGGAATCGTGCACGTCCCCCACGTTGTGTGCCTTGTCGAGACCAGGATCGAAGAGGTGCGCGCCTGAGAAGGTGACCATGCCCTCTTCTGGGTCAAAGATGGCGGCAAACGTGAGTCCAGTGTGAGGAGGCACGAGCTCTGACCACCGGCGTTCCGTATGTGCATCGGTCTCCTTCATGTTGGCTGCCCAGCGTACGCGCTCCTCGTCAGCGATTGAAGGGACAAAGGCGGCCACAAAGAGCGCGTACCTGAGCTTCTGAGCGTGTAGCGAGTTTGGAAGGTCGAAGGAGAAAGGGCGGGTCGCGCTGAAAGAAGAGGAGGAAAACAAAGAGAAGAAAGACGAGGTGGGTGGTGGCCAAGAGAGACGAGGGGAAAGGCGGGTATGCCAGCACACGCGGGGAACGTCGAGGGGGATAGAAGAGTGGGGACAAAGGAAGGTTAATATTGCGAGACGTCGAGCCTCATGTCAGACGGAGGCAAGGGGGAAGAAGCGGACGCAGAAGAAAGACTTCCCACTCCCCTCGCCCTCTCAAAAACGGGCACTCGTGGGAGCTCGCGCGGAAACGCGCTCAACGCGTTCACTAGAAGCTCGAGCAGATCATGATCGAAGGGTCACAGTCCGCCGTGATGTCTGTGACGCCCTCTCATGAATACTGCCGGCATAGGCTCTCGTCTCCACTCGCTGGAGACGACAAGCAGCCTGGATCGCAGTCGCCCCCTTGCGCTTCGACAAGGGCCGCAGGCGACCCGTGTGTTCTTGAATGGATCCCACAATGAATCCGCGTTCTAGGCAGACGCTGCTCATACGCAAAACTCTGGCCAGCTGAAGCGGAGAAAGGCCAGCTTCGAACCACGCCTGCAAGTTGCCGGATCAAATTCCAAGCGGTCCCGGGCCGAGAGAGAGAAGTACAAAGAAACGTACCCACGAACATTGAGAGCATTGAGCCCACAGGCCCATGATTTCCTCGGACTCCGTCTGCCACGCCGCTTGAGCGATCGAGTGCTGCTCTACAGACAGCAACCGAGCGATGCACATTGCCGTAAAGCGTAGATACCGACCTCTGAGAGCATCTAGGGCTGCACAGACGGGCGCGTGAAAGCAGAAGGAATGTGAGCAGCACTTGGTGGGAAGTTCAGGCTTATCGTGGCCTAGGTAAAGCTAAAACAACATACGCACAGATGACAGAAGGGTCTCCTGTGAATCCCGGACCCGCCGATGTGCTCAGCGCTGCGTGACATGATGTCAAGAGAAGGATACGGTGTCCTAGTGCTCGCTCTTCCTCTCTCTCGCAGGCGCTGCGGACCGCGCATCGTGCAACGTGCAAAGTCACGGGCAGGCCGGACATTCCCTGTGTTTTTCTGGGGCCAGTAAGCAAAGCCACACCAGTGCAAGGTCGAGCTGCCAAGGAAACCCGTTCCACTCCATCTCCGTGAACACCGACAGCCGCTGGTGCGGAAACTGCCGTGCACCGCGGGATGCCAGTCGCAAGAGACCCAAACCAATGAGCAGAGTCGACGCCAGGGTCGGCGAGTGCGTTGCTGCAAGCGAAAGACGCTTGCAGATGGGTGTGAGAGCAGGAGAGGGGCATAAGACGTCTTCGAGATTAGCGAGTGCATAGCTAGCGCGCAGAGAGCCCGGCACTCTGTGATGTCGGGTCGGGGCCGCGGTCGTTCAGGGGAAGAGGACGCTGTCGAAAAGCCTGAGACTGGCATGACACGAGGCGATTTCTCGTTCCTGAGAAGCACGTCCGAGGAGCCAGGTTCGGCGCATCTGGGGATCCTCGCTCGATGTGTCGGGATGGCAGATGCCCGCTCTCGGCAAAGACGGGGCGAGGGTCAGGGAAGGCTCGATTCCTGAAGCGCGAATGACGCATCGGCTATGCAGAGAGCAAGAGAAGGGCGGCATAGCGCTCTCATGTGCACGCTTCGTATGAGAACGCGCGGAGGTTGAAGAGCGGCCGTGAGCGCAGCTGATGGACACGTGCGGGCCGCTCGTCTATGTATGCAGCGGAAATGAAGAACGTAGCGAGCGAGGACTCACGCCTGAAGAGTGCCGGTTTGGGCACGAACGGGGGATGGAACATGACATCGGCATCAAGCCTAGATGTTCGCAGGACCTCTTTCGTCGACTTGCCGGAATGTGCGGGACAGCTTTCGCCAACCGTCGAGGATACACCCGGGAGACGATGGCATCGTCTGCCCATCTGGACCCGCCCCCGAGTCTCGGCTCCTTCCCCGAACCTCCCGCGTGGAGCAAGCTAGTCTGTCATAGAACATGTCACTGGGGGGCTTCACTGGCATGATTAAAACATCCGTGTTGTCGCGCTATGGGAGCAAGAAGTGAATGTCATACACACACACCTACTACTCGCGCGGGAGCAGTGGGATCCATGACGGGTGCACTCACCCTGCACGTGCACGCTTGCCAGCCTGTCGAGCAAGGTGGTCAGAGTACTGGATCGGGGTGTACGCGGAGCCCACGACGTGCGACAGCGGCTACATGTCGACCATTGATTTAGAGATTGAAGGGCCGTACGAACCGTGTCGAGGCCGTAAAAGATTCACGTCGCTATTTCCATTTCGCGGCGATGGACGTCACGACGGGTCGGAAAGTGTCGGAAGGCCGCTTGGGTATGCACATAGGCTGAACGGCGAGGTCTGTTCCGGACAGAATGGACTCGCACAAGCCCGAGTCGACTAAAGACGGTGAGATGGGACGAGGTGGCGGCTACATCGAGCCCCCGACTGGCCGTGAAGGGCAGTGCGGCGCGCTAGAGACGGTCTACGCGATCACACACGTCTTGCGTGCGAGTCTTCCCTCGCAAGGCGATGCGAGTGTGGACAATTCCAGGTCACTGTTTTGTGAGTACGCCTCCTGCACTCGTACCAGGCTCAATGCCCGCAGCAATGGACGGTGTCCCATTGGCCAGCCGGGGTTGAAGTCTATAATCAGCACGGTCTAAACCGACGGGGAGGAAGCTATCGGGGATCAGTACAGAGTACTAGCGGGCAGGCTATCGTGCTGCTCACCACGAGCCATGAGCCGTCTGCGCCGGAATGCGGCTGCATCGATGGGAGAGCTGTCTAGACCGACGGCCTTGGCTTGGAGTGAGATGAGTTCGCACCAGAGCGCATGCGAGCGGGGCGATGAGGGCTATGCGAGGGCGCAAAAAAGGAGGGCTGACGGCCAACATTAGACGAGGCGGTTGGGTCTGGCGATCGCCGAAGGATCTCCGCGGCGAGTGCTCGAGTGCTGTTAGGTAGGCGAGCCAAGTTCTGTTAGATGGAATGGCTGAGGACAGGATGAGTACTGTGTGAGAGAAGAGCGCAGGGGAGATACCACGGGCGGTGATTGGCTACCGCTGAATATGGACACCATACCGGTCGATGATGATGCCCGGTTTGCCTGGCTTCCTGCGGTAGGATCACCTCCGTCCCGGTTGCAGTAGGGGGAAACGGATAGGTTCAGGCGACATTCGGGCTGCTCACGGTATGTATCTCATGCAGTGTGACATGCTGTCAGAATACCTGAACGGTAAACTGCGTGTGAGCTGGAACGGTTCATAACCTGGATTTCGTACTGTAGTTAGACGGACGTGCGAGATGAACCACAACAACAGGCGCACCTGTGGTTTAAGACAAGCTCGTTGCAGCGCGGTCGAGCAGACCAAGCGTAGGCATCTCAATCACACTGTCCTTTGAGCAATATTGACACTCGAACAGATCGAACGATTGCGACGTTCTGCAGCATCGAAACATAGACACGGTCGTGGTTGTGGACGAAGAGGAGGAAGGGATGGCGGGAGATGCCGAGAGGTAAGTGAATTGGAGTAGGATGACGGGCGCCTGAGTTGCTGTACGGCCACCTGCGCAGTCTCTCTCTCTCTCTTGGCTTGAGACTGTGCTCAGCTCCCTGTCCATCTCCTCCAACGCACTCCCCTCCAAAGTCCTATCCGATGAGCTCAGCGGGTGGCCTCTCAAGACGCCGTGTCCCAGCATCCGTCTCGACCGGCAACAACGACGACGACGTCGACGGTTCCTGGGGCTTCAACGGCTCCTCCGCCTCTGCCAACGGCGGCGGCGGCGGCGGCTCCGGGTCCATCTCTCGCAGCGACTCGCTACAATCCCCGCCGCTGCATGCAGGATCCGCATTTGAAGGCGGAAGCAAGATTGCGTACGACCCACGGGACTTGGAACGCGAAGATGAGGATGCGCGCCTCGGCGGGCGGCCGCCACGACTGACGATCATGGAGGAGGTCCTCCTCCTCGGTCTCAAGGACAAACAAGTGCGTCGATCGTTCACTGCTCTCTAATATCACGCACGGGGACGGCGACGATCGCTCTCGTTCGTGCACCATTGTCGGGTTCGGACATGCACGCCAGTGCAGTATCTAGGTTTAGCTCACATGCGTGTCCTTTCCCAGGGATACCTCTCATTCTGGAACGACAACATTTCGTACGCCCTCCGGGGCTGCATCCTGATAGAACTCGCGCTGCGCCGGCGCATAGGGCTCGTGCGGGACCCGAACCGGCGCGTGCTCCCGCTGGCGGAGCGGGTGGTGGAAGTGCTGGATGAGCGGCAGACGGGGGAGACGATACTAGATGAGGCGCTTCGGATGATGAAAGGTCAGGAGCCGCAGGAGCGGATGTCGGTGAACAGCTGGATAGATCTGTTGAGCGGTGAGTACTGTAGTCTACTCCGGCGGCCGGGTGCTTGGGGATAGGCGGCGTTGGTGCGCTGCAACGCTGCGCAGGCTGACTGACTTGGGTTGCAGGAGAGACATGGAACGTGATGAAGATCGGGTTCCAGCTGAAGCAGGTGCGGGAGCGGCTGGCGAAGGGGCTGGTGGACAAGGGCGTGCTGCGGACGGAGAAGCGGAATTTCCTGCTGTTCGACATGGCGACGCACCCAGTGGCGGACGTGCGGACGAAGGAGGGGATCGTGACGCGCGTGGTGTCGCTGCTGACGTCGACGACGTCTGCGGTGCCGGGGAGCGCGCTGGACAAGGAAGGGACGCAGTGCCGGGTGATGCGGGCGGTGTGCCTTGTGTGCGCTGCGTACGCGGCGAGCGTGCTGGACAATGCGTTTGGACGGCTGACGTACGAGGACCGGGAGGGGGCGTTCCAGCGGTGCGACGAGATCCTGGCCGAGTTCTCTGCGTGGCCGTTTGGGAGCAGTAGCGGCGGGGGAGGGGGCGGGGGACGTGCAGGTGCGGCACGGCGGCGGGAGGGAGCGCGGATTGGGATGGGGAGCGCAGGGGTGAGTTCGCGAGAGGTGGTGCTGGGACTTGTGCAGGAGGTGAAGAAGGAGATGCACGGAGAGGAGGATGTCTGCTTTGAGCTCGTTGCTGGGGTACTGGAAGTGCTCTCAAAACTGGACTCCCTTCTCTAGCTCTGATGATGGTCGGACTTGGGTGTAGTACATATATTACTTATTATCGGATGCGGTCAGAAGCGAGAGGTCTATTACTCTAATTCATCCCTTTGACGTCGAGACTAGTCCGGGATGACGACAACCACGTATAGTATTATATAGCATACCCTGTTCCTGACGGGAGTCGTATACGATCGGTGGCAGAATCTATCGACCGCAGGAGGAGAGGTCAGCTATCGCTAGTCGAATTCGAAGAGTCGGGTAGAGATGTGGGGAAGCGCGATGGGTCGACGAGGACGCTGCACTGTGCTGTTCAAAGGTGGCGAGTGAGACCGGCTAAAGACGGCGACGGAGCTCGTTGTGGACGAGGAGGATGAGGAAGCTCAAAGCCGGGGGCAATATAGTACTGGATGGTGGACGGGCGTTGCTGAGCTGAGTGCACATCACCACTCTCTGTCACTCTCTCTCCCATCCATCTCCCACCACCCTCCTCCTTTCTCTCCTCCTCCTCCTTCTCCCCACACATTCCCCACTTCTCCCCCTGCCCGTCCTTTCCCCGCGCTCGCCTCTCCCCCGCTCTCTATGCAGTCCGCTCGCTACTCGTCTGACCCAGACGACCCCCTTGCCGCCGCTCTCGCCCCGCCCCCTGGCGAGACCGCGGCAGAACGCGAGGAACGGCTCCGACGCGAGGACGAGGCGAAGCGTATCAGCGACGAGATTGACGAGAGGCTCAAGCACGACAGAGCTGCTTACAAGAGGCACAAGTCCACCTTCAAGCTCCTTCTCCTCGGCCAGAGCGAATCCGGTACGTCCTCTTCCTTTCCTCTCCTTCATCTCCTCCTCGTCCTCGTCCTCGTCCTGCACCCTGCCTTCATCACGCTCTCTTCCCCACACCCGCGCCGGCCCATCGCCCACCACCGCGCGCTGTCCCCGCACAGCCCGTTCCGAACTCTCCGTACCGCTCGTCCCTCTCCTTCCCACCCACCTCCTTTCCCATATTCACTGATCCCGCCCACAAACGCTAACCGTCCTCTCCAGGCAAATCGACTACTCTCAAAAGTACGCTCCCGCCCTCCTCCCCGCTTTCCACACGCTCACCTACCCACGCCCTCCCACAGACTTTCAGCTCGCGTTCGCTCCAAAGGCATGGCGTGCAGAACGCGCTTCCTGGCGCGCCGTCATCCAGCTCAACCTCGTCCGCTCCATCAATCTCATCCTCGACATCCTCTCCCAAGAAATGTCAAAGGCCGCGCCCCAGCCCACCTCCCCCGTATCCTCCCCCTTCCTCCGCCCCGTCACTTCCCAGGGCAGACATCCCCCGCCCCCTGCCGACCAACCGTCATCCGCATCTTCCTCCCCTTCCACCACCGCCCCTGCCTCCTCCATATCAAACTCTAGCAGCGCGACCAACACAGACCCCTCCAGCCCAGCCAGCGAGCGTTCCTCCTCTCCCACCCCCTTCCAGTTCACAAACACCCACGCTCTCCTCAAGCTCCGCCTCGTGCCCTTGCGCCGTGTCGAGGCAGACCTCAAGCAGCTCATCGGTGCCGCCACAGACGAGTTTGCCCCCGACTCCGCCGTCTCCTTTGGCCAAACCGAAGAGGCCAACGCCGCCGTGCTCTACGATGGCTCAGCCGCCCGCCGCCGCCCAGCAGAGTTCTACGTCCGCTCCAACGTTTCATGGCGGGAGACGCTCCGTTCCGCGTATCAGGGTCTGCACGGGGACAGCGAGCAGCAGCTATCGAGCGCCAGTTTGGACGGCCAGTCCAAGCTTGAGGACGCCACAGAGATCATCGCTAGTTGCGCAGAGGATATGCAGGCCCTCTGGACCGACCCTGTCGTCCGCGAAGTGCTCAAGCGACGCAAGATCCGCATGGAACAGACTCCCGGATTGTAAGCGGCACCCATTCTGAGTGGCTCGCGCTGACCATTGGCCTTCTAGCTTCCTGGACGACATTGCACGCATTGCGGTGCGCGACTACGAGCCCTCGGACGACGACGTCGTACGCGCGCGCCTGCGCACGCTCGGCGTGCAGGAACACCGGCTTGTCATGGAACGCAACGGTAAGGTTCTTCGGCGCTCGTCTGCACTACAGAGCTCATCCGCCTCTCTTGCTTTCTCTCCTCTATCCCCCGAATGCGCCGACTGACAGGCGTATCCTCTCTAGCTACCAACGACGTCGCGCGCGAGTGGATGATCTACGACGTCGGCGGCTCTCGAACTTCGGTGCGTGACCCAACCGCGCTCGTACATTTCGCCTGCGCGTGCGCCTGAATTAACCGCGGACATTGCACGCAGCGCGCAGCGTGGTTCCCCTACTTTGATGACGCGAACGCTATCCTCTTCCTCGCGCCCATCTCGTGTTTCGACGAGCTGCTGCAGGAAGACCGCCGCGTGAACCGCCTCGAAGACTCCTTCCTCCTCTGGAAAGCGATCATCCAGTCCAAGCTCCTCGCAAAGTGCATCATCGTCCGTACGTCGTCACCTTCCCCACCTCTACACGCGACGGCGACGCAACCGCTCATCTCATCTCCGCCCCTGCGCACCGGGCGCCTTTATGGGTGTCACAGTATTCCTGAACAAGTACGACTTGCTCGAGAAGAAGCTCCGGAGCGGCATCCAGGTCAGAAAGTACCTCCCCAGCTTCGGCGACCGCGAAAACTCGGCGCCCGTCCTCGCACACTGTCCGTCTTTCCTTCTTGTCTTATCCCTTCTGGTGCTCATACTCACGGTACATTTTGTCCGCAGACCTGCATCAGAAGTTCAAGGACCAGCACCGCGAGCACTCACCGCAGGCGCGGAGGCCGTTCTACGGATACGTCACGACCGCCATCGTAAGTCCCGCGCGCCCGCACGCCCATGTCTTCACAGCCTGTCCAGTTCGCTGATGCTCATCACCGGTGCAGGACACAAAGGAGACCACGTCCACACTAGCTGCCGGTGCGTCTACTCGCCTCCGAGCGTGCCTGAGCTGTCTATCTGCCGCCGCCCGGCCTAACTAACCTCCGTTCTCCCCGCCGCAGTGCGCGACGGTATCCTCAGACACAACCTCCAAAGGGCCGACTTCGTATGAAGCGCCAGGACCAAGGCTCCAAGACCAGGACCCAGATGTCATCATCCACACTATCAAGGCTTACCCACAGAACGCACATAATCAGCATCAGTGCGCTATCACCCAGAACCATGACCACAACTATCGGACGAACGGACAGGAATATCACTCCTACGCTTCCATCATCAGCGCCGTGACCCCTCCTCCCCTACGCCTCACCGCCTCCATCGACACCCTATATCCCGTATTTGTTCTCTCACTTGCTACTCTATTGGGCGAATACTGCTGCTGTATCTATAGTCGTTACCGCTTGGTTATCACTGTCAGGAGTACTTCAGAACGCACGTCGGTCGCTCGGTTGGTCGGCCGGTCGATAGGGGCGGAGGACGAGGACGAGGATGGGGGCCCGTTTACTACTTTATTCTCTAATGTACCGCGCACGCCGTAAGTTATGCTCCTTCGTTCGGTCGCTTACGCATCGCCACGCAGGCTGTTATTTCCCTAGTCATTTGCTGCAATATCACCATCCTGTATACCCCGTGCCCATTATGCTCTTCGATCTCTCTGAGGCGTTGCTGATCACGATTCATCGACTGGGAGACAGACGAATTCATAATCAATACATAGCTTATTGAGTAAGTACTAGTAATTCACAATAACCACAGCTTCACCGAAACAGGAGAAGTGGTATCACAGGTAGAAGGGTATTCCATACACGACCGGCGCCGCGCCGGTCAAGTACTTGAGCTTGCAGCTCTCTCGCGCCTTCGCCACTGCACGCACAACTGATGTCCTGCCCGACGCGGACGCACCATCGTCCGCACGCCACTGCCTGACGGCATCCGGATTCAGGCGGAGGTCGTCGAACACCGACTGGGAGAACTTGTCGATGTCGCGGTCGGTCACGTCCCAGAGATTCGCAATGAGCGTCGGGCTACGCCAGAGTGTGAGCGATCCCTATAAAAAGGCGCAGCTTGCAATGGAAGCAGACGTACCATCCCGCGAGCATGTAGTGGTACGGCGTCCCTGTACGGTCGAACTCGCCCATGTACTTGAGGACGCCGGAAGAACATCCCCACAGCATCGTCGCCGCGCACCGCGGGAGGTGGCGGATCTTGTGCGAGCGGATGTACTGCTCTGCGCCACCGTGACCAAAGTATCTGCAAAAGGCCCCTGTCAATTACACCGTCCGACATCCGCTCGCCGGGCACTCACATCATCAGGTCGCGGTTCGTGAGCGCGTCCACGAACTGCTGCTCGCTCGGCGCGCGGCCGACGACGCCGTCCCACCCCACGCCCTTCATCTCCTTCAGCCAGCCCGCGAACCGCTCCTCGGTGCCCTTGAGGTCGCCGCTCGGGTTCAGCACGAAATACGTCCGGCGCGGGTCGACGATCGCCTGGTCGACAAGGCCCTCCTGCGGCCGTCCGTCCTCCCACTTGCGCCAGTGCGAGAACTCGAGCCGGTCGAGGAGGAAGTCGATGCTCGGGATCCGGCTCACGCTCCGCCCCCGGAGCACGGGGAGCGACTCCCACGGGATGCCCTGCACGTTCTTGTCCAGAACGAGGAAGATGTGGCTGTCGCCGTCCGGCGCGTGTCCGGTGCGCCCCTTGAGCCGCGCCGCGTGCTCCTCGAGCGCGCTCCGCAGCTCGACGACGACCTGGTCCATGTCCACCTCGGAGATCGCGACCGGCACGCCGTGGAACTGGTACAGGTCGAGAATGAAATAGACGAGGTCCTCGAGCTCTTCGTCGCGGCAGTCTGGCGGCAGCGTGGAGAAACACTCGAGAAGGCCATCGTCGAGCCCGATGCGAGATTTGGGCTTCTTCTCTTGGAACACGAGGCTGCCCTTGAAGACCGCGTCGAGACGGGTCCTGAGAGCCGCAAGATCCTCCGGCAGGACGTCTGGCGTTGGCGTGAAGATGGTCTGGCCAAAAGCCCGTTTAACTTCTGTTCAATCACAAGCTACGCTTCCTACGTACCTTGAACGCGCCTAGCCAGCAGAACTCGATGTCCCCGAGCAGCTCCCGCAGTCGAGTGTCGAGCTCAGTCCGGGTCTTCCACCACGCTACCCGAGCGTTCCGGTCGTCCTTCTTCACATCTGCGGCTTGGCGAGTGCCCTCGTCGCTGAGACGAATGATCTCCCGGAGCTCCCTGATTGCGTCCTCGTACGTCAGGTGCTCGTCTTCTTGACCCTCTCTTCTGCCCTTGAGCGGTAGGCAGAAGATGAGCGGTTTCCGGCCGGCGCATTGACGAGTCACGAACATCGTGTGGCGGTCTTCGGTAATGCTGACATTCACGACGGTCCAGTGCGGCGGGAGTTGGTCGGCCTGGTTGACGGACATCTTCGCCACGTCGAAGCACTGCGACTCGTACCGCTTTGCAATCGACTCCCAGTAGCTTTTAAGGTCGACATCGTCCATTGGTTCGTCATCCTCTGAGTCTGAGAGGATGGAGTGACTGAATCGTGTCGCCGGCTTGGCCTTGGGCTGTGGTGGAAGCGGCGAGCCGTTCGGAGTGATGAGTGGCCATTGAAGGTCGTCCATAGCATTCGCACTGAGGAACTTGTGACGGATGACATCAAGCATCTCCCGACGCAACGTTGTTACCGTCGATGCATCTACGATTCAGTCAATACGATGGCTGCCTCACAGACCAAGGGAAGTTGGGCGTACCGAGCAACTGGGCAGCTAAGACAGGTGTTTGCACATCACCCCGACCCAAGCTCGTACGGAAAGTTCTGATCAGCGCGAGGCAGATAGCGGCCTCGCGAACGGACGAGACGTGTCCCCGGCGGGCAATGTAACCCATATGCTCCCAGAACAGCTTCTCCGCAGTCGCCAATGATTCCAGCATATCCTGAGATGCCGACGAAGGAGCAATGTCGCCGGCCATGCCCATCGGAATAGTCATCGCTACGTGGTCGATGAGTACATGGTGTCGTTGTTCACTCCATCATAGGACGTACCGGACTCTGCTAGAGAGCTGAGGAACATGTCGGCGCGGAACCGCGAGTATACTTCATCAAGAGTTAGCTTGGCACGTAGAGCGATTTCTTCCGCCTAACGTGACTCCGTTAGCATCGAGGATGGTTCACCTATAACGAAATCATCTACCTTTGCATCGGCGGTCTGGGGCAGCTTCGCAAAGCGCTGCAGAAGATTGTTGTACTCCTCGCCAACCTCGTGCAGAAGCGAGATATGGTGTCTCAGCAATCTCGCCAGCAATGTAGGTGCAAGTATACTCTCGCTCATCGAGATCTGAGCATTGTTGGCTCTTGGAGAAGCCACCAGGCTTTTGCGCGCTCTGTGCCCCACCTCGTCAGTACTTGTGGATTGTAGGGCGCGACATGGCACCTACCCGCTTGCTCCATCAAGAGTGGCAAACACGCTTCCAAGCTCGTCCAGCAAACTCATCGCCTCCTCGAACAGCACCTGCGCGCCCTTCTTATCGGCACTCAGCTGGCTATACCTTCCTTGGAGCCTCCGGATCTCTGCGGCATCCGGACCTTTCAAGTGCATGACAAGCTCTGCTGCCTCCATGAGTGAAGCGTGTCCCGCCTGCAGCTGCCCCAACTGGATCTGGAGTTCGCCTTGTTGTGCAAGGGCACGGCTGATCATCACAGGAGCGTGTAGTGACTCCGCGAGATCCTTCGTCTGTTGAGCGAAGAATTCGGCTTCACGCGCAGAGCCTCTGGCAGCATACGCTTGCGATAGCGCGAGGAGCGTGGACAACAGCCCCTCCGCAAGTCGCCAGCCAGACGAATCGAGGAATGCCTGTGCTCTACTTGCCTGTGGGGAAAGTACTCGCGTCTCTTGTATCACAGCAACTGGCTTGTCTTGGTCCGGAAGCTTCGGCACTTCGAACGGGTTGTCGTCCGTCGTAGCCTTAGGCGTTGATGGCTGCAGGCGGGCGAGGGTGTCAATGGCACGATTCCATAGGCGAAGAGCTTGGAGCAGTCCTTCGAGGGACGAGGTTGGATCATCCTGCATCGCATGTCATGTCAGTCCTGTCATTTCAGCAGGGATGAAACAGACCCACTCTCGAATCCTGGATGGTGGCGTAGGCTAATGCAGCCTCAGCGGCACGTTCAAGTAATGCGGTGCGAACCCGAATGCGCTGAGCTGTGGGAAGACCCTTCTCCTCCACGATGAAGTCAGCAGCGGTTGCAACTGCGTCGCAGTACGTCAAGGATCTGTGCCTCCCAATATTAGTAACGTTCCAGCGGTCAAACACAAAGGACTCACGCTTTGAGTACTTCGCCCATCAATGCCTGTGCTTCGGCATACCGCAGCAGGAACAAAATGACGAGTTCTTGGGACAGCGCCCCACTGCGTATTGCAGGCAGAACATGGCCAAGCACCGACACTGCCTTCTCTGCACGCCCGAGCTTGACGTACTCATGTGCGCTGTCGATCGTGAGGGAGACATATACTGCATCTACGGTTAGCAGCTGATATAACACATAATGTCGAGCGCAGGATTACCTTCGGATGCGACACCGGTATGACGCTCAGTTAGACGGCGCGCGGCATTGAGTAGCTGCACCCGAGCAAGCACATGGCCGACGAGCCCAACCAAATGAGACACCATCCCTACGAACTTTATTGTCAGAAAATCCAGCGCAAACTGTGTCCCTTGCAGTACGTACTGATCAGGTTCACGAGTCTGCCGAAGTCGTCAAACTCCATGTGGCCTTGAATGTTTGTGGTTGCCGCGCCGCCCCGAGGAGGGCTGATATTCGCAGTGTTGAGCGAGACGGGGTCAAGAGCTATAGTGACGTCAGACCGTCGACTATGAGAACATTAGGGGAGAAACAAACCTCTGCGCTTCTTGGGCGTAGTAGGCGCGACCACCGCTGTTGTCTTCGCTGCGCGGGTCCTAGTGCTCGCTGCCCGCCCCTTGGTCGCTGCCGTCGCAGCTGGCGCATTCGCAGCTGCGCTTCTCGTTGTTCGCCCACCCCTCTTAGCGACCTCCGCTTTCCCTCTAGCTTCGGCTTTCTTCAGCTGTTGAGGCGATTTGCCAACGGATTGCCTGGGGGCCGGGTGGGGTACCATGCTCTTCAGGACTTTGCACGCGTCTTCGATGTGTGCAACGACTGCAGATGAAAGCTCCGAGTCGCGCGCCTTGTGCGCATGGGCGGCGAGCCACAAATGCGTAGATGCAAGGAACTCGTTGGAGAATTTTGCCAGAGTAGCGTCCTCCTTCGCGCCCTACCCTCTCTGTTAGAAGGGAACTATTAGGAGTGTACGTTCAGCAGACGCACCTCAGACGTCAACACAGCTTGTAGCTGCTCTCCAAGCTGATAAACAGTGACGTATTGTCCTTGGCTGCTCTCACCGTAATAGTTCATCTCCAGGTGTCGTACCATCACCCTCGCGCGGCGCGCGGCGCAACCCGCGTCTTCGTACGCCCTCGCTGCACTAGCAGCAATCGCGCCCATTGCGTCCTTCACACCCGTCTTCCACCTGCATTCTTCCAGGCTCGCTAGTTGCCGCTCCATTAGCGTGCCCGCGACAAGGGCCGCCGTGCGTGGGTTTTCAAAAGAGTCGTCGAAGCCCGGCCATGCTGAGACAGGCACTTGTTCAGGAGATCGGAAGAGTTCACAGGTTGCCATGTACGTGACACGATCGACCAGCGCAGCAAGATGTTTCATGGCCGGCGCGCCGTCGAACAAGGCGGATGGCGGAGTGCTGGAGGCTACCTCGGCGAAGCGGTGGATCGCGTACGGGAAGGATCTGATGCTCTTGATGAAGGCGTCATACGCGAGCTACAAAAAGAGTCAACAGGGCCGCCGTATTGACAACAGACATGTACTGACCTGTCGGTCTCCGGTCTTCGCATGGCATACACCCAACAGCTCCCAACGCCGATATAGCTGCTCTTCCAGCTGCTGCCACACGTCTTTCTTCCCGTCCCCCTCAGCTGGCTCACCTGCGCGCACCGCTTCCTTATACTTCGTCAACGCGCGTTCAGCATGCTCACAAGCAGCCTCAAGGAAAGGGACCGCGTGCGCAAGACGAGTGCTCTGATGTAGCTGGACTGCGAAGTTGTAATACACACCCGCAATGCAGCGTGTGTAGTTGGCGAGCTGTGAGCCAGATAAACACGAAGACTGCGGCCCGTCGGCTGTCTGGTATACGTTAGATACCAACGCAACTGCACGTTCAAGGTATATCCTGGCGCGAACGTAGGTATCCGGGTTGTTGAGAACAAAGGCGGCGCGCGCAAGCACAAAGAGGCTCTCCACAGCGCCTGTCACAGTCGTCGAAGTATACGCGTCCCGCTGCACCCGACGTGTCAAAACGAAAAAGAATATATAATGGGTGACCATAAGACATACCTTCTCGCAGAGGACGTCGATGATTTGCTCGAGAACGCCGCGAACGCATGTTCGTACCTCAGGCGGATACTCTATGTCTGCGCTGGTTGGTTGTTCTACGATCTTGACGCTTGCACGGCGCAACCTCTCGAGGCCACGCTTGACGCGGTCGTGATCGTCTCCCGACTGTACTAGGGATGGTCCGCACCGCTGAATGGCGTTCGATGCTTCTTGCAGTTTGTCGACAATATCCGACACGTGTTCTGCACCGGTATCAGCAAGAGAACGTAGACAAGGATACGACCGGACGAACCTGACCACGCCTCGACGATCGCGAGAGCACGAGCGAGGACAGTACATAGGGCAGATGTTTCAATGACTGCGCGGTCTTCTTCGTTCCCTTCCTGACCATTCGCAACATGGGTGAACTTGTTGATACGATCGAGTGTGTAGAGATCCCCAGCCTGCCGATGAATGGTCATCTCACCGACTTCGACTAGCCGTAGAATTCAACACCGTACCCGTTTGGCAAACCTGCTCCAATACTCGCAAAAGCGAGCAAACGCCTGGCCGGACATGAATTCGGCGCTGTCTTGCCGTTGTTCAACGGAGGCGACGATTCGATCAGAACCATCGAGGACGGTCTTCACGCCTTCTTTTGCCTTAACAGAGTCCGTGTTGGCAAAAGCAGCTGTGAACTTGATAGCTTGTTCCCAGAATGTGTTGGGCGCAATCACAGATGGTCGAGTGTGAGCCAAGCACAACAGCGAGTATATCCGGAGTGAAAACGCCGAAGTAGGGTCGCTAGCCAGGGAAGACGCAAAACGAGATGTCAGGGTGTAGGCACGAGTGAAGGTATGGTCATGCTGTTTATCAGGCAGACCAGAGAGCGTAGATGCCCAGAGCAACAAAGTAGACCGAGTGGAATCGTACAGGACAGCCAGCAGCCCGGGGATGTCAGTAGCAGTGTGAAGAGCGACGGTGAGAGCGTGCAACAGATAGGTAGAGATGAGAGTTAGATGGAGCTCTGATGGCGTGGATTCGAGTAAAGGGAGAGAGAGCAAGTCGTTGAGGGAGGATGTGGAGGGGATAGCGCTTGAGTGAGAGTAGAGGGAGATGAGGGGCGCCCTCATGTCTTGAAGCACTCCTGAGGCAGCTTGATACTTGGCGGTGTGTAAGCGCAATCCACGGAGAATAGTCGTGACTCACCATTTCTAAAGCTATGAGCTTTCCAACTATACTGGACGCAGCACGTTCGACATCAACCTCGCCTGGGTTGAGCTCTCTGAGAATGCTCAGCTCTTTGCGCGCAATAGCAGCATGCTTGGTCGCCGATGTGGCCGTGGTGCGATCCGACTTGGCTTGAGAGGCTTTCCAGCCTGATTCTGCGATAGCAGAGAGGCTCTTAGAGGCGGCGTTGATGGTGCGCATGGCGCTGGCCTTGCGTTGTTGTGGTGTAGTACTAACATCCTTCGCTTTTCCCTTGGTATCTGATATTGAGAGTGTTGTAGCGAGCTTGTCTGCAAGATCGTCAGGAGAGACGGAGGCTGCTACCACCGCTTTTGAAGACTTTGAGGATGAAGAGGCGGTCCGAGTGGTCCGGGTGGTCGTTGTGCGTGTCTTTGTCGCAGGCGGCATCTATGGCAGGTACTAAGAAAGAGAAGGGCCTGAGAGAACGAGGAGACGGGCGGCGCGAGAGTAGATGGAGGAGAAGAAGGGGAAGAGGAAGAGTGCGCGTGGCTGGTGAAGCGAACTGCCCGCGCGTTGACTCCACGTGACCGCGAAGGACGTCTTAGCAGAGACGCGTCAACAACACCCAACAACGCGTCTTCCCTCTACCACGATGGCCGTCCCTCCTCGCCCATCGTCCTCGACTCGTCCGCACGACGAGCAGCAGTACCTCGACCTCATTCGCACTGTCTTAGACACAGGCGCAATCCGCCCAGATCGCACGGGCACAGGCACGCTCTCCGTCTTCGCACCTCCCAACCTCCGCTTCTCGCTCGAAGACGATACCCTGCCCCTTCTTACCACCAAGCGCACCTTCCTCCGTGGCATCGTTGAGGAGCTTCTTTGGTTCGTACGCGGATGCACCGACTCCAAGCAATTGTCCACCAAAGGCATCAAAATCTGGGATGGTAACGGCTCGAAGGAGTTCCTCGAGAAACGCGGCCTCGGTCACAGGCGAGAGGGAGATCTTGGTCCCGTCTACGGTTTCCAATGGAGACATTTTGGAGCTCAATATGAGGACTGCGATGCAGACTATACTGGGAAAGGTGTCGACCAGCTGCAGGAGTGTATAGACAAAATCAAGCACAATCCTACCGACCGCCGGATTATCCTCAGCGCCTGGAACCCCGCAGGTCCGTCGCCTCCCATTCTTTGTTCCACTCGAGTCTCACTATATCTACCGAGTAGATATACCCCAGATGGCTCTTCCGCCTTGCCATATGATGTGCCAGTTCTACGTCCATCTTCCACCCGCCAACGATCCCATTGCGAAACCGAGACTCTCCTGCCTCATGTACCAACGCTCTGCCGACCTTGGCCTTGGCATCCCCTTCAATATCGCTTCCTACGCACTCCTCACGCATATGGTCGCCCATGTGACCGACACCGTTCCCCATGAGCTTATCATCCAGCTCGGGGACGCTCACGTCTACCGCGACCATGTTGACGCGCTTAAAGTGCAACTCGAACGGGAGCCGAGACCGTTCCCCAAGATCAAATGGCCGCGCCAAGTCGATAACATCGACGGCTTTAAGACGGAGGACTTCGTCGTCGAGGGCTATGACCCACACCCGAGCATCGCGATGAAGATGAGCGTGTAGGATTTGTCTGGCCGCGGTGGGATCTGATGTGTTCGTACTATATCGGTGTGTGGTCTTTCGTTGAAAATCTGTAACGTTGTTGGTGTAGATTCGATCCCCTGTATACCATACCTCGTGATTCCTGCTACCCAGACCAGAACGCTTTGAAAGTGCCTTGATTGGCTGATTTCTATCCTACGAGTACATCAACTTCACTCTAGTGTCGACCTTCGCCCGCGAATGCGAACGCGTTTACTGGTAGGGCAGCCCGGTTCAATGATGATACTGAAGTAACTGAACAATCCATAGAATACATCCAGGGCGAACTAGGCAACCATACTCTTACATCTCAAACTCTCGAGCCCAGGCCGATGAAACAAAGAAATAACACCCGTCACCCAGCGAGTGCGGCAACCTGGAACACCTTCAGGGCCTGACAGCCTGCGCGGTCCCCCACAGCAGCCACTTCGGCTGGGCGAGTCCTGTGCCCCATCATCACCACCGCCACGCTCTTCAAGGACGGCACTGACTTGCGGATGTGTTCCGCTAGAGGAGTGAGCGCGAGATCGCGCAGGTACACCTCGGACGGCGTCAGCGAAACGGCCGATCCGCGCAAGCTGCGCTCATACGAGTACACCCCGCGGAAGTTGCATCCTAGGCAAAGTCCAAACTTCTCGATGGAGAGCGGCTCGAGCGCTTTGATGAACGAGTCCTGCATTGAGCACGAACCTGGTGAGTGTTTGGGCAACTCAGCCACCGAGCGAACACAAGGACTCACCAAAGCGGCCGCGATGCCTACATTCCCCTTCTTCCCAGAGCCCTCATCCAGCACGAGAATGATTTCCAGCGTTCTCAGCTGCACGACATATGGCGCGCGCATCACCGACGCAAACATTCGCCCAGCGACCATGTCCAACTGGAATTGCTCGAGCGAGAGTGTCGTCGGCCGCGTATCGAAGAGGACGCATCCCAGCACCTTCGGGGAGGCATCGAAGTCGCACGTCACGCGCAACACGTCCACACGGCACTGTAGTGCGAGGATGTACAGAGTGCCCAGCGTGCCGTCGCAGTACTCCAGCGTGTGTGACCACGTTCCGCGCTCGAGCTGTAGTAAGATGTTGGTTGCGCGATGCTGCTCGAACATCTCGGGACTGCAGCCTAGGAACTCCTCGTACTCGTGCGTCGACGTGCGGAGCCGCAGAGCGGAGATGTTCGGGAACGCGCGGGCGTAGTCAGACGTGAATGGGATGTCTGCGTCGGTGAAGGCCACGGACTGGAGCTTGGGGTATCGCGGAGCAGAGGCCATTTCCTCGGTCCAAATCGTCTGGGTTCCCCGACCCTCAAGACGGACGAGCGAGTCCTGGAAGTTGCGCAGGAGCGCGATGGGGTTCAACCACATCGTCGGGTCCCCATCCTCTCCATCCACATCGTCAGTGTCGTGTGCCTCCATCTCGAGGGTGACGTCCGTCAGCTTAGCACGCATCTTGGTCAGGAGCGTACGACTAAGAGGGCCGACACCGAGGAGGGCGAGATGCGTGAGGGTGGACAGGGCCGCGATTGCGACGACAAGGCTCCGGTTAGCGGTGGACGCGAGGAGCTCCTCCGGGTCTTCGAGGGTGAGATGGGTGACTCCTACGGTGCACGCGGGGCCTCTCATGTACGTGACGAGGGCGCGCGCGACCTGCGCGGTCAAATAACCGGTTCTGAAGTGGAGCCTCTTAGAGGTAGAAGTCAGCGCAGGGTCGGCTAGGAAGTTCACGACGTCGTCCTCTTCGGAGAATACAAAGAAGTCGTTGGACATCACGGGGAGGGCACCGAGGGCGCTGTGAGGACGTCGAGGAGGAAGGCGTTGGACGGTGCTTGGATGAAAGAAACCTGGTCAGGTTCGAGTGAGGGGAGAACCTATCGCACCTCCTTCGTCTTTATACTCCGGACGAAGTAGACAAAGAGGCTTTGGCTCATATAGGAACCTGGGATATCAAATGCCAGCGACATTGCTCCGGCCTAATTGACATGAGGCTTGCGGCCTTGAGGTTTCCCTAGGCCTTGGAAGGTGAGTGGCACGAACTTTAGGACGTATAGCCCACATTGAATAGCTCGTAGCCCTCACTGCACTATGTAGCAGCGATCAGAGCCGTAGGTGGTGGCTAGCTGATCATATATATTGCGTAATCTGCCATTAGCAAGGCCTAATGGTCTAGAAGTATGATACTCGCTTTGGGTGTTCGCCGATTGCGAGTGGTCCTGGGTTCAATTCCCAGTTAGGCCCTTCTTTTTCCTCATTCTCTCCGCGAGCAGTGTCTTGGGTGTCCGGCGTCACTCAACAAATTCTTTTCCTCCGAGCCTCACTTACCTTCCTCCAGATCATGCATTCTCTCAGTGTCATCACGCTACGATGCATCTGATGGATCGGATTTCAACCAATGTACTTTACCCCGTTGTCGGGCGAACACCTCCCCCGGCGCGAGAGTCTTACCCTGCAATCGCACATTTTCTACCCCCAAGACGCCTCTCTGTGGTGCACTACCAGGCGTGGTGACCGCCGCTCACAAGGATACTGCGTAGGGTACACCGTTAGTTGTCTGTCTTGTAGATCTACCCAGGAATGGCCTTTTGACTTACTCGCTGCCAGTACAGAACGAACTCGCATCGCTCGCTAGCCATACCGCCGCTCCGCGCAGCTCGTCTGGCCGCCCGATGCGACCCATCGGGTTGTTGTCGCACCACTTCTGGAGAAGCTCCGGTCGCTTTGACAGGAATTGGCCCGTCATGCTGCATGATCATCTTGCCTCTCAGCAACAACCCAGCAGTAAGGTGGGAGAGATCATTCCTACCTCGTATTGATGTACCCGGGGCTAATCGTGTTCACTCTGATACGCTTTGGAGCTAGTTCACATGCCATGCTGCGTGCCATTTGCAGCACGGCAGACTTGGACGTATTGTACGACACCCATGGGTGACCCTGATGGACGGTCGTCGCTACGTGCTGCTAGACTCAAGAATCCACTGGTTGGTGGCCCACCTGATTCGCGCCGTGGCCGCTGATGCTCGCAATCATGATGATGCTTCCGCCATTGTCATATTTTGCCATCTGTCGCCCTGCAGCTTGCGCTGTGAACAGCACGCCATTGACGTTCACTGCTAGCACCTGTTTCGAGATTCGCGCGGTGATTCAATCGCTCGCATAGTCGTACGTTTTAATATACTCACCTCACTGAACCGTTCAGCAGGATAATCCAAGCACGACATGTCGCCTTTCAGAATCCCTGCTGCGGCAACGCATACGTCCATACGGCCCTCCCTGTTCCCAATGCTCTCACCAACCTTCCACATGGCTTCCTGGGAGCAACTCAAGATATACCACACTCTGCCGCTCTGGTATTACTCACTTGGTCGGTCACGTCGGCACTGACGTACTCCAATCGGCCCTCGCCTCTCTTGCCTCCCATGTTCTGGACATATGCTTGCACCTTCGTGAATTCGTTGCCAGGCTGCTTCGGCAAATCGAGGCAGTACACCACTCGCGCGCCCGCTTCTGCAATTGCCATCGCCATCTCTAGCCCGATACCGCGGTTCGCGCCGGTGACAAGCGCGACACGATCGGCGAGCGAGAACTCGTGCTCGAAGATGGTGGGTGCGGCATCTGCCAGTGATTCAGGTAATCGGTCAGTGAGCGTTTTCCATGCGTCGAAGAATATATCGTACGGTCGGAAGCCGACGCCTGCAGTGCTCTGGTCACGCCGACAGGGCCAAACGATGGGAGTACTCCCGTCATGCGGCCTTTCGCGGACGCCGCATAACGAGTGCTCGAGAAGTGTGCACTCCCCAGCCTCATGACAGCGGGAGCGCGGGGGATGTGGGTCCGTATCGCAGTACGTGCGAGCATGGCTGCGATGTACAGGAAGGGGCTACTTGGGGAAGTACGGTGCAGGAGAGCCATCTCGCCCACTTTATATCCCTGCTGACTTGCGAAGTGCACACGCGCTGCTCACAAGGTATTAGACTCAGGTCACGAGTACACTGGCCTGGCCGGTAGAAGCACTTCGGAGCTGGTCTCATGCATGGGTGTTACATCATAGTCGCCCCTTGGGCAGCGTCCACGGGAGAGGAAGCGGCGGGGCTCGTCAACTAGCCTCAGTAATGTTGGAGTCAATGGGTTCATTACGGTTGTCGATGTGCCCTCTACGTTATCTAGCAAGGATACATCTATAGGCAGGCGACCTACGACCCTGCGCAGGAACGATCACCAACGCAAAGCGCTAGCGCGGCTGCCAGTGAGTACTCGTTTTATTCACTCTAGTGCTCACACATTGCGAACGACGCCTCGAATATGTCCTCGTTGTGTTCGACCACGAAGCGTGCTCTCTCCTTCATCAGCTCCTCACGGCATTGCTCGGCTTCCTCCATGGTGATTGTGCCCTCCGACGCGTACGCCAGGATCACCTCGACGAGCTCTGTTGGGAGCCTCCGGAATGCCCCCGCGTTGTACACTGCGTCTCGATACCAGTGCGCCTGCTGTGGAGGGACGACACTGGTAGAGTGTACTGGGGTGAGTGGGTCGACGAGGAAAAACGCGAGGATCTTGCGGTGGCCAGGACGGGACGGATCCGCGAGCTCAAAGCGGGCGACGCGGTGCTGGTAGATATTCGGAAAGACAACACATTTGTCCTCCTGCGCGATGACGTGCCCGAGCTGCTGGTTGAGCGGAAGCCCATTGGTGACGCCGTACGCAACGAGGTAGCCATAGTAATCGTACTGCTCATAGTCTAGGAGTGCCGCACTGTTGCATTCGCCGTCTCCGACCGCTGCCCGGAACATGAGCTTGGACTCGGTGATGTTGTCGCTGTCATAGTAGTACAGGCCCGTCGCAACGATCTTCTCGTTCGCCATGCCCTCGACGTGCCACGATCCGCCCTGGTAAGTAGGGTTCTCTGGGTTGAGAACGATATTGGCCATCTTGACGATGACCTGGATCGTTCGGCCTTTCAGGTTGAAGGGAACCCGGCCCTCTCCACCGGGAGGTCGAAAGGGGAGCACCTCGGGGATCTCAGGCAAGTGGTTGCGTCGCATCCACTCGTCCAATTCGACACTCGGGCTTCGAGCATCGTCCGGGAACTCCACGCCGACGTACCACATCGTCGGATCAATTGGAACGATGGACGGAGGAGGCGGGCTGAGCTGATCCGACAAAACCCGTTCGAACATTGGGATGAATCGCTCGAGGATGGACGAGATGGTAAGATATCCTTCTCCGTAGTGTACGGGTTGGAGATTGTTGATGTACCCCTTGGATGCAATTCGACCGTCCGCACGAATCTCAAAGTCCGTTGGCAGCCACTGGAATGCTTTGGAAACGGTAAACTCGAACGGTAGACGTGTACCGAAGTCTTGCGTATTCCAAGCATCTGCACGTCGCTCAATATCCGGACGACAGCGGAAGTACTCATCCTCTGAAAGACGACGCAGTACGTCCGGGTATCCGTCAAACGAGTTGCGTATGAAGCTGTGCCCGATGCGCAGAGAGAAGAGCGATGGATGCACGAGATCCAGGACCTGTTTGTTCGAACCGGGGTGCCAATCCTTTTGGTCCTCTGGAACATCTTCGAGCTCCCGAGCCAACATCCGTATGGCGCTCTTGAGACGAGCAGGAATGAGCGCGGAAGCCTCGTAAACCATCGGGATCGCGGTTTGCTGAACGACGCAAGTAATCAGTGCCTGGCGGTCGCTCATCAACGCCTCCACAACTACTGACCATAGCACCGGTCTTCTTATCGCGTTGCTTTGCATCGTAGCGTAGCTTGTCAAACAAGTGGTTTAGCTGGGTTTCGGTTATTGGGTCGCGCGGCCACTGCTTCTCCTTATAGCCCTCCTGCAAGTTGATACGTTCCTCTACAGCCCAGAATCGCCCGACCATCTCGCGGTCGAAGTTGACGATCTCGGACTTCCAACGAGCGACAATATCTTCATCGTGCACCTTCTTCCACCAGTGCGATTTCTCGTGAATCTCCCGAGCGAAAAATCGGAGGCGGAGTTCGACCAGTGGGATCGGTTTGCTGACAATGTAGGTAAACGGGGAAGGGAACTCTAGCCTGGGTTGCGCGGCAGTATCTTGGGACAGTGTGTCGCTAGCAGTTGCGAGTTCTAACATGTTCTGAATCGCTAGATGAGGCGTGGATCTCCGAGGTTGGTAGGTGCGGAGGATACCACTGAGTAGCACTCAAATACTAGGCGACCACTCTGACCGCAGCACGGTCAGGATCCGATATACAAGGCCTCAAACATCGAGCCAAGCGAACGTACCCACAAAGCCCGTGTGCAGCCTGATGCGTGAGGCTCTTGCGCATCCGTGATGTCGAATCTATTGCTTGTTCTTAGTCACAGGGGATGTCGCCACTTGAAATTGCATATGCCAGCATCGCCTGGGATCGCCTGGGTTATTATGCACACGCTGATGGAAGACGATGAGAAGGGTAAGATCGACCGACAAGAAACATTTGAGATTCCTTGCTTTCCAGCAGAAGAATACCTACAACTCCAGGGTGATGAGAACGAGGATCTGACAAGGACCAGAAGATCAATACATGCAGACACCACCGCGGTCTCGGGATCCAATCCTCACTGTCGAGCTCGATGAATATTGCCAATGCTCTGCTTACCGCCATTTTTGGTAGTGTTCGCTCTGTCAACTGATGAGCACTTGGCTCAGTGACACAATTGTCTGAATGAGTAATACCGCCGCCAGGCTAAGAGGAGGACGGTGTGCACATGGTGGCTCTAAACGACTTCGGAAATTACAGATCATGGGCACTTAAGGTGAGTCGAACCTAAAGCTTAAGCCCTTTACTCAGTAACTACTACTACTACCTTCGCCCTTAGTACACCCGGCAGAACGCAAGGACTCGGACTCGGAGTCGAACATAAGAACCCCTAAATGATAGGCGAGTGCTCATCTCAATTGCAAGATAGTCAGTGCTCGCACAGCGAGAACTGCATCTCAAAGACCTCTTCATTGTGCATGAGAACGAACTGCGCTCGCTCCTCCATCAGCTCGGCACGATACCGCTCTGCTTCGGCTATGGTGATCGTGCCCTCCAACGCGTAGGTCAAAATCTCTTCTATGAGCTCTGTCGGGAGCTTTCGAAATGCTTCCGACTGATACACCGCGTCTCGATACCAATGCGCCTGCTGCGGAGGAACGACACTGGTGGAGTGTACTGGGGTAAGTGGGTCGACGAGAAAGAACGCGAGGATCTTGCGGTGGCCAGGACGCGAGCGGTCTACAAGCTCAAATGGAGCG
Source organism: Cubamyces sp. BRFM 1775 (assembly GCA_022385745.1). Taxonomy (NCBI): domain Eukaryota; kingdom Fungi; phylum Basidiomycota; class Agaricomycetes; order Polyporales; family Polyporaceae; genus Cubamyces; species Cubamyces sp. BRFM 1775. The sequence goes on along the minus strand of MU278633.1, from coordinate 6,087 downwards.
ACGCGGTGCTGGTAGATGTTCGGGAAGACTACGCACTTGTCTTCCTGCGCGACAATATACCCTAGTTGCTGGTTCAACGCGAGATCCCGCGTGATGCCATAGACGACGAGCCAGCCTTTGTGGTCCCACCACTCGAAGTCGAACTCGCTCCCGCTACCACTCCGGCCGTCCCCAACCGCAGCCCGGAACATGAGCTGAGACTCCGTGATATTGTCGCTGCCGTAATAGTATAAGCCGGTTGCGACGATCCTCTCGTTCGCCATGCCCTCGACATGCCATGACCCGCCCTGATAAATAGGGTTCTCGGGGGTAAGGACGATGTTGGCCATTTTGACGATGACCTGGATCGCCCGACCCCTCAAACTGAATGCCACCCGTTCCCCTCCCCCGGGAGGCCGGAAAGGGTGCACCTCGGGTATTTTTGGCCAAAGGTGGCGTCGCCTCCACTCGTCCCGCTCAGGGCCCTGAGGTAGCTTCGCCTCTGGGCGCTGCGCGTATGGGCGTCCATACCATGATAGCGGGTCAATCGGAAAGATGGGCGGGGCAGGCGAACTGAGCTGGTCAGACACAACACGTTCGAACAGTGGGATGAACCGCTCAAGGACAGACGAAATGGTTTTGTACCCCACAGCGTGATCCAAGGGATGGAAGTTATTGATGTATCCCATCGGCCTGACTTGGCCACCCTCGGTGACCTCGAAGTCGGTCGGAAGCCACTGGTGTGCTTTTGAGACAGTAAATTCAAATGGCAAAAGGTCGTCCTCGCGACTCCGGGTCACCCAATATTCACGAACACACTTCGCGATGTCTGGTCGCTGATGCAAGTACATCTTCTCGGTAAGACGTTCTAAACCATCCGTGTGTCCGGGCTGTAAGCTGCGGACGAAAGATTGCCCGATGCGGAGACAAAAGAGCGAAGGGTGAATGAGGTCGAGAACTTGGTGATTCGAGCCGGGATGCCAGTCCTTCTGGTTTTCTGGAATATCTTCAAGCTTTCTCGCCAGGTCGCGGAGGGCGCTCTTAATAGGTCCAGTAATGAGAGCAGACGCCTCATACACCATAGGAATCGTGGTATGCTGAGGAGCGCGTTCGGTGATCCACGTATAGGTGCTCATGCAAGCATGAGTACTCACCACTGTGCCTGTCCTCCCATCGCGTTGACTCGCAACATAACGCAGCTCGTCGAATAAGTACACCAATTGGGCCTCAGTAATCGGGTCGCGTGGCCACTGCTTCTCCCCCGAGCCCTCGTTGAATCGCTCCTCCCCGGCCCAGAATCGTTGGATCATCTCGCGGTCGAACTCAATGATTTCGGTTCTCCAGCGAACGGCAACATCAGGATCATAGACCTTCTCCCACCACTGTGGCTTCGCATGTATCTCTCGTGAGAAACGTCGGAGCCGGAGTTCTACGAGTGGCACTGGATAGTTGAGGATGAAGGTGAACGGGGATGGAAACATCGGCGTAGGATGGGATCGTTGAGACATCGTAGAGGTATCGGGTTTATATCAAGGTTGGCTGACTAAGCGAAACGCATAGTTGGACTTACTAGAGTTACTCAACTTACTGTAACTTACGTTCGACGTTCCCAGTGTCAAGTTCTCAAGTTTTCAACCCCAAAATAACAAAGCGTACAAGTACCTGCCATGGACTGTATGATTGAACATAACATCATGAACATCATGAGACGAGTGCTTTATGCATCACGCCATCCACTATGCCGGAGCGCAGAGCACAAGCAGTCGGTCGTAGCATACGCAATCAGCATTCAATTTGAATGGCAGCCTCTAGATCATGATATATCAAATACCTTAGTGCTCGCACATTGCAAACGGCGCCTCGAACACCTCGCTATTGTGCTCGACAATGAACTGCGCCCTCTCCTGCATCAGCTCCTCGCGATCCTCCATCGCTTCCTCCACGGTAATCGCGCCCTCCAACGCGTAGAGCAAGATCGTCTCGACGAGTTCCACCGGAAGCTTTTGGAACGGTTTCGCGCTGTAGATCAGGTCCCTGTACCAGTGCGCTTGCTGTGGAGGGATCACGCTGGTGGAATGGATAGGTGTGAGCGGGTCGACGAGGAAGAATGCGAGTATCTTCCGGTGACCAGGACGCGACTTGTCTGCGAGCTCGAACGGGGCGACGCGGTGCTGATAGATATTCGGGAAGACGATACACTTGTCCTCCTGCGCGACGATGTGCCCGAGCTGCTGGTTCAGCGCCTGCTCGTTTGTGATGCCGTAGACAACTAAATAGCCCTTATGATCCCATTGTTCGTAGTCGAGGAAAGTCGCTCCATTGCATTCGCCATCGCCGACCGCCGCTCGGAACATGAGCTTGGACTCGGTGATGTTGTCGCTGTCATAGTAGTATAGGCCCGTCGCGACGATCTTCTCGTTCGCCATGCCTTCGACATGCCAAGAACCACCGTCGTAGGTCGGCAGCTCGGGAGTGAGGACGATGTTCGCCATCTTGACGATGACCTGGATCGTGCGCCCCTTGAGGCTGAATGACACGCGCCCCTCTTCACTCGGAGGCTGGAAAGGGAGCGCGTCGGGGATGTCTGGCCAGTGGTTGAGTCGTTCCCAAGCTTCCATCTCGCCATGTTCCAGCTCTTCCGGGCGCGAGTCGTATTCGCGACTATACCACATTTGGGGCTCGATAGGGAAGATGGGTGGAGGAGGTGGGCTGAGCTGATCAGACAGCGTACGTTCGAACAGCGGGACGAAGCGCTCGAGAATGGAAGGAATGGTCTGGTATCCCACGGCATAGTCCACGGGATGAAGATTGTTGATGTAGCCTTTGGGCGTGACGCGGCCATCCGCAGTGATGGCGAAGTCAGTTGGGAGCCACTGGTACGCTTTGGAGACGGTGAAGTCAAATGGGAGGCGCCCGTCAGTCGGCTGGCGCGTCCAGACGTCCCGAGCACGTTTTTCGATGTCTGGCCTTTGGTGGAAGTACTCCTCCTCCGTGAGGCGCCTCAGGACGTCCGTGTGTCCCGGTTGAGGGTCGTGCACGAAGGAGTGCCTGATGCGTAGACAGAATAGAGAGGGGTGCACCAGGTCGAGAACTTGGCTTTTCGAGCCAGGGTGCCAATCCTTCTGGTCGTCGGGAACGTTCTCAAGCATGTTCGCCAGCTCACGGATTCCACTCTTCAAAGAAGAAGGGATGAGAGAGGGAGCCTCGTACACCATTGGGATCGTAGTTGGCTGAGCGGGCAAATCGTGAATCAGGCAGTACGCTGTCCATACACTCGTGACTTACTGTAGTTCCCGTCTTCTGGTCACGCTGTCTAGCAACATAGCGCAGTTGGTCGAACAAGTGATTCAACTGAGCTTCAGTGACCGAGTCGCGCGGCCATTGCTTCTCTCCAGAGCCTTCGTCAAACCGAGCGTCTCCGGCCCAGAAGCGTTGGATCATCTCGTTGTCGAAGTCGATGATCTCACTCCTCCAGCGGGCGACGATGTCCACATCGTTCACCTTCTCCCACCAGCGAGGTTTCGCATGAATCTCCCGCGCAAAGCGACGGAGGCGGAGTTCAACAAGAGGGACAGGATTGTTGAGGATGAAGGTGAATGGGGTCGGGAACTGTAACTTGGGTGGGGATGGAGGTTCCGTCGTCTGGGGTACAGCATCGTCTGTAGTGGCTTGTACCATGGGTGATGGGCAGGAATGATCGTGGAGGACGATCAGGTACGGCTGAAAGTATCGATAGTACTTATACTCAAGTCAGGCAAGATCGGGGATCCGAAAGGCCGCGGCTGAGCGGTGATTGCCGCAGCGAGCTAGGAGAGTCCCCGAAGTGCACGAATGTCAAGGGACCGCACCCTTCTACATGAGGCCGGATGAGACAGAAGAACACTCCGCAGGGCACCGGGTACATACAGTGCCTTACAAAACTGTTTCCAGAAATCACGTGTTTTTACCATTTCTGGAATATCTCCGCAACGACTTGATAAAATATTACGATTCAAAATGTGTTCTGTAGCTATGCTTCACTGCTATCTAATGCCATATGTTTCATAATCACTGCGTGAAGTCAAGTATAGTCACTTCGGCTATTCCCGTAGCTATGTCGAATATCCCGTATAGCCACGGATCGACAGTATATAGGAGCACATAGCTGCAGGTGCGATCTAGTAAAGGCAAACGTGAGGATATGCCGGATAGCTCGTGACTTGACGATGTAGAATAGCTGGAAATAGACGTGGTCTTGCTATCCAGGATGGCGTTGGGCTGTGGATACGAGGTATATCAATACGGCTTATTCATATAGCATCGAAACCGATGGCGTTCTAGCCGGTATCGATCTACACTATTCAGCTAGTTCGCCAAGCGTCCTGCTAGCTATCTCATATAGCAGGCTGCCCGCAGCGAAGGGGTACATCAGCCTATATAAGCCCCAGATCCCGCAACGTTCCCCCCACCGCACAACTGCCCCCCGCCCTTTAAGCCGTCTCTGCTCTTTAAGCCGTCTCCGCTACCAACCACCGCCCTCTGTCATCTCAGTCATGGCACGTCGTATAGCGCGTCGCGAGCACCCTCTTCTTGTGCGCCCGCTTAGACCTGCTCCGTTACGTCCGCGCGACCTGGTAAAACGCTCGGAGCCACCGCACCCCAATCCGGCGGAACGGTTCGTGGTCGCGCTACTTCAAGGACAAAAGCTCGGCTTTGCACGCCTGAAGAACTATGATAAAACCGAGAATATCACAGTTGAGCTCATACCTGAACGATGCCTGGTCAGTTGGAACGGTCGCACACTTGATACTCCCTGGACTGACCCCCTTCAGGGCGACGTCGACGAGTACTTCCAAGATCCAACAACTTGGAAGCTCCATTTAAAGCTGAGGCCGGGCCTGTTCATGACACCTTTGTGCGTGGTAATTGACGAATATATCGGCGACGGAGACGAACCTGAAGCCCCGAGTTGGCTGTCAAGTCTGCTAGACTTGACAACTCGCTCTACCTTGGACGGCATCGTCAAGCGAGTTCGCCATTACGACTGGCTGTTTGACTTTGTGTGGGGGTTGTTCACTACTCCAGGCACGACCCTCCGCCCACATCACGAAGCCTGGGAGAAGGTGCTGCGATATGTCCTGGATATCAAGGTGAGTGTGCAGTCGATCAGTAGATGAGGTCCAACTCACTGACAACTTACGTACAGAAAACGTGCGACCGTGCTATATATCATCGCTGCATGGCATCAAAACTCGCTGGCCGTCCGCGCCCACGTCCGCGTCCGGTACGATCAGGCAACGAACTTGTGCTGCCTATGTCCGCGTTAAGCCTGCAGGATGAGCGCAGTCATGAGATAAAACGCGACGCCAAAGAGATGTCGGATGCATGCAGTATGGAGGTGGACGGGGTGGGTTTAGAAGGCAAAGGCCTGCCAAGCAGCTCAAGAGATGAAGACGGAGTGAGGAGCGAGGGGCGAGGGGCGAGGGGGCAGCTCGGAGGAGATAGAGCCTAGGCCGTAGTACTTACTTGCGCGTTCGGTCAACGTCACGGATAGTCACTTACTTGGTCACTTACCCGGGGCTACAAGGTGATGTCACGCTGAATTGTCGGGCGGCGCCCAGCACTTGCTTGGTTGATAAAGCCACTTAAAAGCACCCATTATAGCATTAACCTCGCGGGTAAATTACTCTCCAGCTGAAGTTTAACATTCTGAAGAATGTCTTTGACGCTTTCCTTGAAGCGCTTACACGCACGAAGTCACCATGTTTGGCGCCCATTCACCTATGGCTATCTGGAATAGCATGCGGGCGATGCTCCTCTGCTATACGACGCAGCTACCCATCCTTCCACCTCTTATAAAGCCCTGAAGATGCATCCTGTACCTGACTCTATTATCCTGCACTCTTGGTATGTTCAGAGCGTCCGCTTGCATGACGACCACGAGCACCAACCAGCGTTTGCAGCTCAACTTATCGAGTATCGCCGCGACGGAGACACAGCGAGTTCTGTGAGCACCGGTGATGCGTCTAACCCACCCGTAAGGGAAGGATACTACCCAGGCCGAGAGCCTTTGTAGGTCGAGGCCTGCTGACAGGGGAGAAGGGAAAGAACGCGAAGGAGAGGGGAGGT
>MU278632.1:0-44271 GCA_022385745.1 Cubamyces sp. BRFM 1775 | reverse complement strand
AGGGGGAGGCCTTCTGCAAAGCGTGAGCTTTGGCGACGCGTTTGGCAATCACGTATCCGGCGCTAATGCACCACTGCAGGCAGCTGTCCCTGTTGCTTAGTGAAAGCGCTTGGCCGGCATCTCGGCGGGACCAGTGACTCTCGGTGACCGAAGTCGTGACATATTTTGCAGAACTACCCTGCACACTCTTACTCTCGGGGTTCTTGCAGACTTTCATGAACCCTCATGATATTTTGAAGGATGGTAGTGGGGACTCATCGTCAGTTATCCAGAAAATTGTAAGGCCAACGGGATGGTATTGAGCGAGAAATTTGAGTAAGAAGAAAAGCGTTGCAGAACCCCCCACATGATAGTACAGCCATGATTCATCTGTCCCCTCGGGCCTCTGGCCTCATCTCGGGCCCGGGTTCCTCGGAGAGGTGAGCACACTAATACGGTGGACGTACGGACTAGGAGGTGGTGAGTGTCCGCGCGGTTCGGTGCGGTTCCCCCCCTGTCCTTGGCTCACGCGGACCCATCGGCGAGCAGGAACTGCGCATCTTCGACGTCATCCTGCTGGCTTGTCCGAATCGTTCGGCGATGCTCATATGTGGATGGTTGGCAGGTATTCATTAGATGCGGATGAACAACTTGAACAAAGATGCGTACATCGGAAGAATACGCCTTCGGATTCCTCATGATGAGCGTTGGCTTGCTCCGACCAAGGCTGCCCTGTAGGGATTCACGCCGCCACCACACGCTCTACAATACCGTCGTAGTAAGTTGCCGTAGTCACCTGAAATAAGCTCCTGTCGCTGACATGTCTAATTGCATCCCAAAGCAGGCCTGACTCATCTCGGTCCATCGCGAGTAGCTGAAGGCCATACGCCGTCGCGCGCGCGAATACCACCCCGGTGTACGCTACACGGTGTCATTGCAGACCTCGGCCCAGCCAAACGATATCGATATCGACATCTCAAGCCTTACAAGCGCACAAGTAGGTCATCGCTCTCGTCATCACTCACCAAGAAGACCGACCTCCTAGATCCCGCATGCGCAGTCAGCGCGTCACCCCCGTCCAACGCGCACGCCCAGCGCACAAGACCGCTCCCCCTGTCGACTAGGCTGTCGCCATCCAGCCGGAGGGTCCCACCGCCCGCCAGCCCTGCGAGCCTCGAGGCGACGCGGAGACAGGCGAGTGAACTTGGAGGAGGCGAACTGGGGCATGTGCGCACCCCAGGCCCCAGGTGACCGTGCCTGCCTGAGCACGCGCGCGCGCGCGCGATAGGCAGCTGCGCGGGCGCTCGCGCTCGACGTCGGACGAGCTCCGTTTCGTTCTATCGAATCGAACGCTAACGTAGCTATAGGGCGGAGGGCCCTGCCCATGCCGCCTGAGGCATGAAGCATGAAGCTTGAAGGGTCCCCGTGCTCAGGCGGGAACGAGCCGACGAGCTCTGTAGCCTATCACCTCGTTTACTGGCGTTCTGTGCATGCGTCCGAGGGAAGTACTAGACAATGACGCTCGCGACGCGTACGGTTTGACGTCGACGGACGGTACCTGCAGAACCCTACGCCGTCCATGCAGACGTCCAAGCTGAGCCTCAGGCCTCAGATCCGGGGCCCATCGGGACGCGCGACCACACTGCGAACGTCGAAGAGGACACCCACATACCCACACCGTTAACCGTCTTGCTGTACTCTATCGTACGGCGGCTCAAGGTCAGCAGCGCACTGGGCACTGATACGGAGCTACGCTGGACGCTAACTGACAGCACTTGCACTAGGCTCAGGGTCAGGCGCAGCCTCGAGGCTGCGGCTGCGGCTCGGGGCGGATGCGGATGCGGACGGGGACTTACTTCGACGTGTTGGCTGGCCTTCGCGCGAGCCTCGTGGCCGGGCGCATGTTCACACTGGTCTCTTTCTGACGTCGTCCCAACGCTCAGATGATAACGCGACCACCCGTCCCTTCAACAAACCTCTAGGCTCTAACCGAGCCGCGCACTGTGAAGGCTAGATCCGCTCGGCTGGCGCTCCTGGGACGTTAGGGAACGCGAACGTTAAAGTCGGCGCGCGGAGATACGCTGGGACAGCATTCGCGCGGCTCCTATTTTGGTTCGGTGCGGCTTCGCCCTGGACGAGGGAGGTGAGCTATTCAAGCCTGCATCGTGTCCGAAATACTCCGCGGCAGGCGTCGGCGAACATGATCAAGCACGAACTTTCCGGTGTCCTAGCACCTGGCGCGCGCTCCTTTGGACCTCTCTTTTCCTCATCGAGAGCGCTGCGACTGAATTGATATGTTCCGTATGTTCTGCAGGTGCGCGCGTGCAGACGCGTTGTATGCTGCGAACGAAAGCGAGCGAACGACGATCATCGGGACGAGCCCGGGGCAAGTACTCTCGCGCTTCGAGAACCGCCAAGAATCCGCGATCGCGCGCGTCGACGAGGCACGCCCGCGGACGTTATCTCGCCTAGCACCCTGCAGCCTGGGGTGAGCCCATGCGCACAGTGCTACTTCGGGGGCCTTCTGCTGCTGTTGCTGCGCATGCCGCGCGAAGGACGTCGATGCTGAGCAGGTTCCTTGAACACTATAGCCTCAGTTACAGGACGCGAGGACCCTCGGCGATGCATCACCGCGCGTACTTCCTTCGACGTTCGCTCATCCAGGCACGAGGGTTCAAAAGAAGCTACCCTGCTCTTGCTCTTGCTCGCCTGGAGGTATGAGCCTGCCTCGACGCGCTGCATGTCTGAACTCTGGAGTACATATGCAGGGCGACATCCGGTGCTTTGGCAGGTCGTGCGAGCCGAGCGGATCTCGGCCGTCCTGAATCGGAAGGCTATCCAGAGGTACTCAAGATGAGGAAAGCCCCTCTCTGAAGTCGAGCAGAGCATGAGCGCGCGTCGAAACGCTTCGTCGGCGGCCAGGCAATGTATCATGGAAGCGCGAACCCGAACCAACAAGGATGCGCACCACAGCCGGTAAGTTTCGCTGCGGTTGCTGTACGCATGCTTCAGAACTCCCGATGCGCCGTACGGGAACTTCCTTTACCCACCTACTCACCGCCCATCGCTCGCTGGGTCCGTCTTGCTGCCTGAGTGGATTGTATAGGTACGTTGGTTCCTCGTAGATGAGATACTATGCGTCAGCTATTATGTTCACAATGCGCTGTTGACGTGCGTATGGGCGTGCCATCGCCAAGACACACGTTACTAACACAACCCGCTCTTGAACCGCAGCCCCTAGGTTTGTAACTCCAATCGCACAGTCTGCGATGGAAGGCATCTGGACGCCCTTCGCGCAAACTTCAAGGAAGGATGTACTCTGTCAGCACCGTACAGCATTGACTACCGTGTACGCTGCGCACGCGATGCGTGTACCGGAGCAGCTCGCCTCAACGCCGATCGCCCAAACGGGCTAGGGGTCGCTGCAGTCTGCGGCTAACGCGGTCTAACGAGGCTGACTGGTAGCTCATGACCCTGGCCCTTCTACGCTTCTGATGCAACCTACCACGAGGTGGGTGCGGACCTGCTGGATTGGCTGGGCGGCGTGTTGAGCGTGGGGATGGCGTGCGGTGGATGGCGGAATGATAGCGTACAGATTGAAGGAGGCTCGGGCCAGGGGGCCGACTACTGCCCACGAGCTCTGTTTCTGTAAGTGTTCTATCTTCTCCTGTACATCCTCCTGGATTTTGACTTTTGAGCAGTACAACTATAGATATGGGTACACGATTCGTGCTCGAATTGGGCTATCGTGTATAGCGTCGAGGTCGGTGCTCTCAGGCTCCAAGCTCAAGTTCACAGCGTTCTCGTAGATTCGTGTGGATACAGGAATTATTCTTATCTCTCGTCGTGCACTGCGCCTTGCGATATGTTGTGGAGAGCGAACCGTGAAGACGGTCTGCAAGGGCGCACTTTGGCCCGGCAGTGATGTAAGTGTTTCTGCGAGTGACGTGCCATTCACGAAGAAGCTGACATCTCAAACTCCAATGCAAGGATTCTTGCAGATCTCGTTCTGCCCCACGATCGTCAGCTGGTCAGGCCAAGCAGACGGAACCCATCTCGGACATTGCGCGGGAAGCGCTTCATACGACGTCCTGACACAGGGCACGCGCACGCTCGTCACAATCGCTTCCAGAAGGCTATTTAGCACACTGTAGTGGGCTCCACCGTACCCCACCATCGGGCGCAACAGCAGGTGCAGTATATGAGAACGGGACGCCGTCATGTGAGCCCTGCAGTCGCGGTTGTGTCGCATGAACCTCTGCTGCAGTTGGTCATCCTCCTGCCTCGCGTCTCGTCGCGCGCAGTCGCGATTGTTATCCGTCGCGGGATGGCGAGCTCGGGTCAGCCTCCGTGCAATTCACACCGCGGTATATGCTCCACTCGCCGTGCGGTTGCTGGTCTATCAATATCTCCCCGACGCTCTGGAAGTTATTGCATCCTCTGCTATCACGCATACGCCGCGGCTGGCCGTCTACTTGACTTTCTCGACAGCGAACCCGCTCGCGACCTTTACGCGCCCCACTCGCATCATCATCTGTGCTGAATTCTTTGCTCTGGTAGTGCCTTCAATCCTCTAGAATCTCAGGCAGAGTCAACTGAGAAGCGGTCTTGGGCAATGGCTATGGCGACCCTATCTGCGTGTTCTCGACGACTCTCTGGCAGTGTCCGTACCCGCGCTCTCTCACTGACGACATCGAGCGGTCATCCTCTTGGGCTCCGGTCGAGCAACACGCTTTCTAGTCTGGATCTGCTCGCGGCGCAGGACGCCCTGAAGGCTTCGAGCTCCGCTTCTGGTAGTACTGGCTGCGCGCTGGACGCGTTGGGTTTCTTGTCTTGCTCGACGTCTGTCAGTGGCAGCTCCAAGCATCAGACCTTCGCCACACTGGGGCGCATACCTGCGCGCAGGCCCGTTAGGAACGGTACGTCATCCGTCTTCAGCGAGACGATTCATAACGGGCTATGTTAGTCGTGGGCTATCCGTCTGCGCGTTTATTACCTCATATTGTGCACGCATATACTAACTGATCATACCGCGACTCATGGCTCCCAGCAGAAAACGACACCGCGTCCACGTTTCCTACTCATCCGTCTGCGAGCCCCCTGTGGCGTCCGGCACCTTCGCTATGCTCCAGCACTAGCATGAATATGCTCGTCAACCCTAGCCCCGGCCACCATTTCCATACTGTACCCGCGCATCCTGGTCCTACTGGTGCGAGCCAGCTCGCTGAGGCTCAGGCTGCTGCAGCCGCGGTCGCTGCGCTCGATTCGGGGCCCGAACCTGGGCCAATTCGAGAAAGCGACGAGCAGCTTCCACTCGGGCCCTCGGCGGGGGCGGCGCAAGCGCGTGTGTCCTGCGCATCCCGGCCTGCCCTGCTCACGGGGGCCTCATCTCAAGGCGGACCACTCCGTACCCTCGAACCCAATCCTCTGCAGGGGGTATATGTGTCAACCGGTCCCTGCCCACCGCCACGAAAGGCAGTCGCCTCTCCGACTCTGTCTGCCATTTCCTCCATGTCGTCCTCGTCTACCGCCAGCTCTTCACGCTCGACCTTGAGCCCTGCGATGCCTCCGCCGGCTGGTCCCATCATGCGCATGCCTAGCGGCACGCTTCACGCAGCTGCGGCCCCGGTTGTAACCGCCAGTGCCATGCTCCCGCCAGCAACGCTCCCAGTACTACCTCCGCCGCTCCCGCCGTCGCTATGTGCCGCGGCTTCTTCTAGCAGCAGCATCTCGCGGACATGGTCGCACTCCAGCTTTGCTAGCCCTACACTGCCACAGGCGCCCCCTCCGACTCCGCTGTATGCGCCCTCGCCAACTTCCCCTGGCCCGCTGCTGGCACGTGCGAACCCGGCATTCGTCCCGGAGTCGCCCATCGCACATGCGCGGCGCACGCCCTCGCCTGCGCACACGCCCGCGATGAGGCTACTGACGACTGCGGCGGAGCATAGGCTCGCGGTTCGCCTGCCAGAGGGCCTCTCGCCAGAGATGGTGACGGTGTGCGCAAAGAAGGGCGCGCGGCTGTCAGTCGTTGCGGACCTGTGGCATCGGGAGAGTGACTGTGAGTATCCTGGCTTAGCTGTTCGCATTGATCATGGATACTGGTTGCTTACCTTCGTTCCTGTAGCCCATTACGAATGGGAGGTGACCTTCGCGCCAGCGGATGTGGACATGATGTCCGTGCGGGCGGTGTTCGAGTCGGACGGGCAACTGGTGATTCACGTCCGGCGGAGGCCCGGGGCAGAAGGGCTGCCATCGCCAGTGATACGCACGCCGTTGTGATAACTCCTGTGTTCTCTCGATGGGTGTTGCTTGGTGCTGGCGGATTATCGGACTAGCATGGCATACTATCCCTTCGTAGCATACTCTGACTCCGTCCCCAGCGGGCTGGCTCATGGACCTATCCTCTTTGTAGCGGTTTATCAGCAAAAAATGTGTGATAATGGTATGATGGTTTATTGTAGCTGCCTCGTGTCGAACGGGTTGTAATTGGCAGTCATCGTGTCACAGAAGCAAGTTCGAGGTCTAGCGCTCACTGATCCCGTAGCGGTTGTTTGGTCCAGAAGCTCTTGCCAAACAATCATCCAAATCGGGAACAACTCCCTACTACCTATTCTTCGTAACGGTGACCGAAAAAGCTTGCTCGGCTGTCTACCAGAGCTCTCTGGCCTCCACGCCAGAGGGTTTAACTCATGACGACTGGTCTCGACAACACTGCTTCTCTCTGGGGCACCTCCGTCACCGACAACTCTTGCCTAATTATGCTCTGGACATCGTCCCCAAACCTCGCATACCGACCAGTACAGTGATCCGAGAGTCTTGTCCGAGTTGGTGAAGATCAGTGTGGGCGTGGCTCTGCGTTGAGTCTCTCACCCCGGTCTCGACACGTAATCCATCACACTATAAGAATACATTCGTACAAAGTTGTGAGCTCTGGTAATTGTAGGAAGTATGGGTCTGATCAAATTAGCTCAATCACAGGTAGGGTCGATCCAGGGTCGTCGAACGTCTCAAACCAGGCGAGCCGCGTCTGCATCAAGGACTGGTACTCCTCTGGGTCGTCCACAATACCCAGCTCGGGCGTTTCCCAGAAACCCACACGGACGAACCGCTCCTCATCCTCTGCCTTTGCCACCAACAGCCCCGTGGCGTGCACGTCTTCGAAGTCACGGCTTGCGTCGACATTCCAGAGGATAGGTACGGTCCACACTTCCCCTTTCACCTTGTCGGTGCTGTCGAGAAACAACTCTGCAGCGCATACTCGCGACGCGTCCCTTTCAAGCAGATCCTCGGACTCCGCCATCCGTAGACTACCTCCGGGTTCTACCTCCGACAGGTATAAGCGCGGTGCCTCGAGTCCGTGGATCCACGTCGTAGGAATAAGCTTCGTCTGCAATTGCAGTAGACCACTTTTGACGCGACCGTGTGGCAGCCGCTCATCTTCCAGAGTAACGTCGCATGAGACGATTTTCGCGCACCGGATGCTCTTGGACCCTATGAGACGGTACGGGTGCAGCCTCACGTCATATCCGGCTAGTAAGCTGATAGGACCGTCAACGGACGCCCACGACCATGTCGGTGCGAGGTAGTACTGCGACGGCCGCGCGCTCAAGGGCATCTCGGTCGTGCGCCGCCAAAGCAGGTCGTTGACCAGCGTCGGCTCCCACAAGCCCGCGGGGTACCGGTTGCGCGTGGGCGTGGTCACCCCGACGTCTCCCGCGTGCCGAAAGACGCTGTGGAGCTGCTCCGCGACGCCCGCGAGCGCCGTCAGCTTGTCCTTCGGCTTCGTGACCGCGCGACGCGTGTAGTTGAGGAGGACGTCCGCCCACTCGCCGCTGAAGAGCTTCCACCTGCCGACGTTCCAGCCCGAGACGTGGGGCAAGATCTCCGCGTCCGACATGAACGCGACGTTTCGCAGGCGCTCGGCTGCCTGTGCACGCACGACGGCGCCCCCGACCGCGGTGGTGCCGGTCTGGCAGTGGTACTGCAGCGTGTCGCTCGCGTAGACCAGCTTGCGCGGAGACATCAGCCTCTCTTCGAGGCACCACGCCCGCTTGTTGATCGGCTCGCGATCCCACTCGTATGACATGGCGAACGGCTCCGCCGTCACCGTGCCGAGCCGCCCGTCCGCGCACCAATAGGGCAGACGTGGGGTCTTCGGACTCGGAACGGGGGAGGGTCGGTCGTGTAGGAACCCCGCGGACGCGGAGGGCGCGCACGCCGCCACGATGGTGATGTACGCGTCGTGGAATATCCGGCGAAGCAGCACGAGCTCCCGCGTCTTGTCCTCGCGCGAGTCCTGGATGATGCAGAACGAGTCCACCCAGAGGTAGCGCAGCCCCAACTTGTGCGTCACCTCGATCGCCTCGCGGATCGTCCGCGGGACGATTGAGATGTCGATACTATTCGTATAGGCGTCGAGCCTTGCTTCGGTGGTGGAATGCGGCTGTGCTTCGCCCCAAACGTAGCTGAGCGCAGCGTACTGGCCAAGCTTACCTTCGCTGGCGAACAGGCGTGGGCGGAGCGGATCGAGGCAGTCGATGACGCGGGTCGGCAGTCGACTATCCAAGACAACTGCGGGGCAGTCCTTGTGGTTCTTTGCGCAATCCTCCATCTGCGCCGATGCGAAGGAGTAGCAGCGGGGAGAGCTGACCTCCAGGACGGGATCCCTTGCGACGATCTCAGTAGCAGCCGGATCATCTATAGGACAGAGATGAGTTGGTCTCCCAGTCGCTATTCTGTCAAAGACGTACCCGGGGAAGCACGGAGCCACATCCCGTTGTTCAGAAACTCCGGCTCGCCCTCAGGTCCCGCGATCTCGTAGTCCAAAAACTGGATGCGCGTTGACGCCAGGTACAACAGACTAGTGGGGTTCTTCACGAATCCCAACTTGACCGTGAATGTTACGACCGAGGATCCGTCGTCCAGGTCTTCAGGCATGTCGGTCACCAGCAGCCCGCAGAACCCGCACCCGCCGGTAGCGGACTCACTGATACGTGCCCAAGTAGTGGTGTACGGGATGTCCTCTCCGCTCGTGAGGCGTCGGAAGGTGTCGTATGCAAAGGGGCCGGCCCAACACTCTTCACACACCAAGGATCCGATACTGCTGACATACAACTTGTGGTTCAATGCCTTTACGAAGCCTGTAGATTAAGCATGGAACGCACCTGCCTGTGTCTACCTCTGGACATCCACGTCCTGGGTCGTGACCGCCGCGTGAGCTTCGCTCTGCTCGTACTTCAAAGGAGGGGTGCATTCGTTTGGGGCTCGGGACGGATACTAGCCTGTTCGACACACAGTCAGTCTCAGTGGTAGTCGTTGTCAGTACAGAGGATCAACCACACCTTGGCGCTGCTCTACGATAGCTACTACGGACTGCGCTTTTGCATGACGGACCGGGGTGGTCGTTTACGTACGTGGGGTCTGTTGCAAGTCAAACTTGACGCTCTACGAACGCTCTATGATCTCATCTCGTGGGTGATGATAGTGAGCTATACTTCCACCTTTCGCTCCCAAGTTGCAAGTAAGCTGGCAACGTAGACTAGTACCACGAACTGACCGCTCATGCCGAACTTTGCTGGAACACAGATCTGCAGGCACAGAATCCGGCCGAAGTAATCTCAGGCGACCCATTGAGTAGCATCACTGTGAGCTTGGAGAATCTCTTGATGCACAACTTAGGCCGGCATGAGAAAGCTGCTCGTTCGCCTGCAGAACACTGCTGTCCAATGATACGCATTTAAGTTGATGCGACGCATTCTGGATTGACGGCTGTACATGCATATGTTCAGACGAGCGTGCCCATGCTCCGTGATGGCTTTGTGCGACAGAGTGCCTATCAAATGCGGTAGGTGCACCAGAATTCACGACGACGGTAAGATAACCCAGACAAAGCGTAGATGGATGCGTAAGTCCATACTATCGACTACTAGTACAATTACTTGATTCTTCACTACATGCAATGCCCGACCCCAGTCGTCTCCATCTGGTATCACGAGAGAGTATGAGCAGCTCACGCTGTCTCTTGCGGCCGTGCAATGAGCTTCGTCCCACTGACTTTGTTGTTCTTCATGCGCTCCAGACCTTCGGGAATCCCGGCAAGGCCGTTAGGGAGGACCTCTACCCTGTTCGGCTGTACCAAAGCAAGGCGCGTCAGCGGCGCATTCCCATATCGCATTGACACGAGTGCTGAGATTATGCTTACCACTAGGAGGCCCTTCTCGAGCCACTCCGTCAGGTGCGCATACAGCTCCACTCCGACCTTCCTGTTCTCGGGGGTGTGCACGTTCCCGAACACGCCCACGATCTTCTTCCCGTCGCCCTCCTTCTTGAGCTCCGGCGGGATCGCATCCGGGAGGACGAGCAGGAGCACGCCGTTCGGCGCGAGGACGTCGTACGCGAGCGCTTGCGTGTCCGCGAGCGAAATCGCGTCGTACACGAACTCGATCGGCTTCCCGCCCGTGAGCTTGGGGAGCTCGGCCTTGATCGCGTCGGGCGCGAGTGAGCGGTCGAGCACGTGTGTTGCCCCGAGCGATTTCAGGAGGGGCTCGTTGTGCAGGGAGGCGGTGGCGATGATGGGCGAGAACCCGGAAAGCCTCGCCATTTGGATCGCTGGTAAAATGCGCATATAGCCCGTCAGGACCGTGGTCAAGACAAGGGGTGATGCAGGGATGACGTACCGTATTGGCCGACGGAGGAGGACCCTCCGAGAATGAAGGCGGGCTTGCCTGCGAACTTGGTCGTGCCGTCTGCCTCCCAGGGCGCGGGGAAGTTCACGGTCTTTCCGTTCGGGTCGTGGTTGTACAGGCCAGTGACGACCGTGGCGAGCCCGAGCGGGATGGACGCGGCTTGGTCAAAGGAGATGTTGTCCGGGATCTGGCATAGCACGTTGGGTCAGCTCACAATTCACGCTGTGGGCGGAAAAGACTTACCTTCGCCGTAATCTCAGCAGGAACGATGGCGTACTGCTGGAAAGTCGCTTTGGGGTTCTCAAACCATCCCTGGAAGAAGCTGAAGTAACGGATGTGTGAGCAGACTGGCAAGCCTCGGAGATAGCAGAATACTCACACCTTGTCGCCCTTGGCGACGTTTGTAACTTCCGAACCGACCTCCTCGACGACGCCGGCAGCGTCAGTGCCGCCGACGTAGGGGAAGTTGGTGATGAAGTAGCCGTACGTCTGGATCTTCCAGTCGACGGGGTTGAGCGCAGTGGCGAAGATTTTCACAAGGACATCTTTCGGGCCCGGGGTGGGTACAGGAGACTCGCCGACTTGCCACTGACCCTGCTTGGCGGGCAAGAGGAGCGCCTTCTGAGTCTTTGCGGCAGCCATAGTCAAAGAAATATGCTGTAAGTGTTCAAAGTGGACGAGTTGTGCGGGCGTGAAGAGGGCGTGGGTGAAGCAGTTGGTACTGTGCTATGTGTGAAGGTTATGGTGGCTTATATACTGCAGTCACCAGTGCGTGAGCCGTTCTCCCATGGTCGGAAGCAGTGGTGGGTCCTGCAGTACACATTTTCTGGATGGATGTGTAAGCTGGCGATGGAGCTTTCGAGAGTTACCGGTACCGTTGTCGCTGCGATCGCTGTGATCTTTGGCGGGCCTGAGAGAGAACCGGGGGTGACGCCATCTGGCGTAGCGGGAGAGATGAATAAGCGCAAGGAACGGAATCGTCGAGTTCGGAGGCCGAGCCTACTTTAACCAAGCAAGCTATAGAGACGCAACCACGTCGTGTGCATATGCGCGCGTGTATTACTCTGTGCGTCTCGTTCTTGAACGAATGCTAGCTATGGACGCATGGATATTGTATACCAAGAGCTGAAACGCATACGACACGGATCGCTGTGGACGGACGGAAAGGCAGAAACCTCGGAGATGCTACGACGGAGATAAGATCAAGCCCCCGGGCCGCCCGCCCCAGAGTAGATCGGACCGGACTCCGATAAAGTCGGAATGACTCTCTGAAATGTGAAGGACAACAGAGGACAACTATCCTCGTCCTCTCTTCCTTCGCCCTCTCATCACGAGTACCATGGCTGACCCTTCCGACCCGTCCTTCAATCCTATTCTCCTTACCCTTCCTTCATTCACACCATCGCTTGCACTCGAGGTAATGTTCAAGTTCAATCACCAACATATTGTTCACCTCTGACGCCACCGACGGGACATCTACAGGTCCTCCCTGCTGGACTTACCCTCCATCGCCTCTTTGTCCAAGCAGATGGAAAGGTACTGTCGCCTCATACTTCAAGAGAGCACCTGGCTGACTTTACTTAGACCCATGACATTCTGATCGGGCCCGAGGATCCTACCGGTCACATTACTCAGAAGTACACCAACACAATCATCGGCCGTTACGCGAACCGCCTGCCCGTGGGCTCCTTCGCCATCGAGCGCAACGGCGCCAACTCAGTCGTCTCTCCCAAACCCAATGAAGCTCCCACCGTCTCTTTGCACGGCGGTCCCAAGGGGTTCGACGCGTACCCATGGGAGCCGCTCCCGGACCCGTCCACCGCGGAGCTCTTCACCCCTGCTGAGATTGCGACGATCCAGACGCGTCTCCCCACTTCTATTATCTTTAGGCGCATATCGGAAGACGGTGAAGAAGGATACCCCGGCCGGCTCCTCATTGAGGCTCTCGTCGGCCTCGCACAGCCCGAAGGCGGCCCCAGCCAGACCGCAGACGGTAAGAAGGAATGGAACCTTGGCAGTGTGCTCCTGGTCTATCGTGCGAAGCTCCTTGACGAGAACAAGGTTACACCCATCAACCTCACGCAGGTGCGTACTCCGAAATTAGTGGGCTCATCGTTCGCGATCCTGAACGTCTGTCGTGCTTCGTTGCGTGTTGTTGCGTCATCTGTGCGTTTCACCATGACAGCACTGGGGCTTCAACCTCGACGCGTCTCTCCAAGACGGGCCCGACAGCCTCAGCGTGAAGGATCACACGATCTCCATAAAGGTACGTCACACAGCTGCCATTGCATCATCGTTTGTGTAACTGACCGACGTCGGTGCATCCAGGCGGATCATACCATCGAGCTCAACGCAGAAGGGCTGTCAACCGGGTCGCTACTCCCCGTCACTGGTACGCATCACGCCCACGCAGAGAAGGCGTCGGGGCGCATCGGCGAGCGCTTCCCTGAGCGTGGATATGGTACGCGCTTTCCCTGCTTGATCTCTTGGGAGGCCAGTACGTGACATGACTGACTGTTGTCTGAATCTTTCACCATCTCACCAACCTCCCGGTGAACTGCCTCCGCGATTGTATTTTGACCGGTACAGACGAGTTCTACGTGTTCTCTGCCCGCGCAGCACCCCCGCCGCCCTCGATCATGCCCGCTTCGGAGCTCAAGCCCGAGCTTGACCTCGTCGGCGCGGCACTGTCGCGCGATGGTCCCGCGGCGGAAGAGGTTGCCTCTCTCGCCGGTGGCAAGAGCGGTCTCCGCGTAGGTTTCGCGACTAACCGTACGTCTCTCCCTGGATTTAATCTGACGATCTGTACTATAGCAAGCTGACCATCTTGATCCGTAGAGCCTGGTGTGCAGTTCTACTCGAACAACCTGTCCGTGCCCGAGAAGGGCGCGCGGAAGAAGATCCACGGCGGCTCCGGCGCCGTCGGCGATGGCTATCCTCCAGGCAGTACGTTCATCTTCCCTCCTCTCTTTAACCTATAACGCGCTCTGTATGACACCCCGAGCTCACGCCTACCGTGTCTGTATCACGCAGCCGCCGCGTTCCTCGAGTTCCATGCGCCGCTCGCGGCGTGGATCCACCCGCAGACGCGCGGGCCGACGGGCGAGGACACGCTCCTCGCGTCCGGGGAGGTGTACAACAACTTTGTGCGCATGGACGTGTGGTATCGGGATGGCGCTGGGGCGTCTGCCTGAGCGGGCTGAGATGGGTTGGAATGACTGCAAGGAAGGAAAGGAAAGCGACAAGGCAACGTTTCGGGCGGGGTTTGCATGTACGATGTTACTGGTTAAGGAAGATGTATGTATCGCTGTTGGATCATCAGCGGAAAGCACTTGTTAAGTTGGGACACGAATCTATATAAGTGTGCAGCGGTGTTTATATACGTCCTAATACCCCCTCTGTTTCCACAGGTTTCGGAGCGCAGTCTTTGCTGCCATCTCTGCAGCAGCTTTCTTTGTCAGCGCAGATCCCCATCCGCACTCAACGCCGTTGACTAGAAATCGCGAATCAGATCAACATTCTGCACAACGTCATGGTGATGCTCACCGAAAGTCGATGCTGTATGAATCGGGGCGTGGTGGGGGCCTACCATGTCAGTGGTCCAGGACAAC
Organism: Cubamyces sp. BRFM 1775; assembly: GCA_022385745.1. Taxonomy (NCBI): domain Eukaryota; kingdom Fungi; phylum Basidiomycota; class Agaricomycetes; order Polyporales; family Polyporaceae; genus Cubamyces; species Cubamyces sp. BRFM 1775. The sequence continues at coordinate 29,996 of MU278632.1, read as the reverse complement.
GTCAGTTTACGCTTCTCGCAGCATCTGTTCAACTCCGCGGTCCAGGGGCCGGCGAGTGGGGTCGCATTCGGGTTCATAGTGCTTGTCGGGGCCTCAGGAGCCTTCGCAGCCGCGTGGACAACGTCGCGCCCCCGCTTCAACGTCACTACTAGTACGCCGTCTAAACGCTGCATCAGCACAATCCGCGAGCGACTGGTAGCTAACACAAAGTAAACACCCTCTGCTGCCAACTAGGCCGAGAATTGGACAGGCAAAAGCTCCTTCCCTCTCTAGAAGTTATATCTATGTTACATCCACTGCGAATATGATGTTATTACCTACCACAGCGGGGAGATGTAATAGTCACGCCCGCCGAGCACCGCGAGAAAAAAATACTTACTAGATCATAAGTACAGCTATGTAACTGTTTGTATTGCACCAGTGCTGCTAGTGCTCATTCGGGGTCTCGGTTTGCCTCAACATTGTAAGCATACCACGATAGGTGTAGTACGGATGGCTAAATTGGAATACATGCTATTGTTGCTCGTGAGCTCTTTGTGCGAGTAATTTCCGGAGGGCCAACTCCGCCGCTACTTCTCTGGCTTCTCGCGTGCTTATACTCTCTCCCCGCCCATAGATGACACCATTAACTGCGGTGTAGAGTATCATGGGTCAACGGGGATGCTTGTCAGAAGATTCTGGTCTGCTCACTTGTGACAGTTACTATGTGAATGGGTGCATATTTAGGCCCCAGCATCTCAGAATTCCACGCAATTGCTTTCAGCATTTTGTTCTGCTGGCAGAAGACAACAAATGAGTGAAGCCATGATTCTGGAAAGGCATCAATGCTCCCGCCAGAAAGATGTATAGGTCTGGGCACTGAACGAACCTGATCCTCCCGGGCACCCTGAGCCTCCAATATGCATCTTCGACAATGCTGTCAAAGCAGCTGCGTCAAGTGCCTCAGATTCTGCATTAGATCTAGTGTCCTGATGTTGCAGTTCCTTTGTCATCACGGGCATACCAACTAGTATGTAGTATGAGTTACGCATACTATTGTGACAATGAATGTGAAGTGATCATTACCTCCATTACCAACGATCAGTGATATTCCGATAGTGCGCAACTCGTCTGCTGTCTGTCCATGGGCGCACATATTACTACAAAATCTGCACAGTCATATTGACTAGTATTATCACACACCTGACTGCCATACAAAAAACCGTCTTGGTCGGATGCAAAAGCCGCAGCTGCTTCAGAGTGCTGTTGGGTGCTTAGATGAAAGATAGCCTCCCCATGTAAACTAGGCTACCAAACATACTGCTAGTACGTAGTCCAGTACAGCGTCAACGGGATCAACCATCTACCAAATTAACTGTGAAGAGAAGATAATCGTCGCAGGAGTGTGGACACTCACCCCTTCCTCATATGCTAGACAATTTGCGTTATGCATTAAAGGGTCGTCTCCACCGATTGAGAGATCTCCACCATCCGTATTGTCGGTGTCTCCACTGTCTCGCTCTATGAGGCAACTTGAGGAGGTTGTATCATCAGGTGGAGGCAGGTCGTGCGGTCCTGCAGCGCCCCTCAGAACCTTGGGTCGGAAAGGCGCAACACGAAATTTCATCTTGTAGTAGTTGATGAAGATGCATTGATCGGCCGTAGCGCGCTCGCTAATGGAGAGATCCCAATCCTCGTTCGTCGACTGGCTACCATCCGAGCCGATGGGTCCTCGATGATGGAAGACTACAGGGCTCTCACAGTTACTCAGCACAAGCGAAGCGGACAAGCTGCCTCCACTACAGCCGGGAAGGTTGTTGAGACCGGCACGAAGAAGAAGTTCGCTGTTTGTTGTTTTGCTACTGAACGCCGCCTCTGCCCATAGGGGAGTCTTGAAGTGTCCAGACACGAAGATGAGGTCGGACATTTCGATGTCAATGCCCAAGCGGTCAGTGGCAAAGGCATACCAGCCCTTCAAGTGCTTTGACATGTACCTTGCCACGGTCCCACCGCAGCTGAGGTACCGGCGATGGCTCGGCTTCTTCAGTAGGAGCATCGCACCGGAGTGTTCAGTGCATTTGTACCGGGCACCGATTTCTGCGCCAGTATTCGAAACGCTTGGATAATTCAGTAGGCAGTCTATATTACATATATGTAGCTTACCTGACACCGCCCTGGCCGTCGGTGACAAGCGATTGGATCCCTTCACTTTTGAGGAGTGTCGGCGAGAGCTCGTTGGGGAACTCCTGTATAGATCCGGGGGGGATCTCAAGGGTCTCGAAGCTATCTGGTACGCCTCTGACGTTCTTGGGATGGTCGGCAGGGTGAAAGCAGTTGAAGAGAAAGTGGAAGTGGCCGAAAGCGCGGTATCCAACATCGCCGATCTGGACTTCGCCAAACTCGAGTGAAGGCCCTGGACACCATAGCGGGTAACCATACCCTAAAGGGAAAAGTCTCTCAGCGTAGATTGTCCACGGCGCAACCATGTCAGACCGGTGAGAGCTCAAGCGAGGAGAACGGTTGGTCACGTCTCGTCGTTGGAATGAGGCGTAGATATACTCGCAGCTGCACGTCCACATAGGTCTACATACCAGTGCACTGCTACTCGTATTATGGATACAAGTATGACAGAACTTGACCATATACGCGGTGGTTGACGGTAGGCGTTCGCCCAGCACAGGCCTGCGCAACACAGCCTTACAGCAGCGCTCCGTGGCCCACATACCTGTGCAGAGAACGCGCCAGAAACCCATCGATATCCATCCACAGTTGGCAACTCGTGATACAGAAAGCGCTTGACTTGCCTCAGAAACAAGGAGAGTGGACGCTCGGCGATTTTCCCATTTCACATCCAGAACCCGGAGAGGTGCTCGTCAAGGTCCTCTCCGCGGCGCTCAACCCGGCGGATTGGAAGATCCAGACACACGCCAGGTTCAACAAGGAATATCCATATATACCTGCTGCGGACGGTGCAGAGATCGTAGAAGATGTCGGGGAGGGCTCAGGGCGTCGACAACAGACAGAAAGGAGACAAGATATAAGCAGTGATCGTTACCGCTTGGCGCTTGCTAAAGAGGGCATTCCCGAAGGCCTTGAGCGATTGAAGTATGGCAAGGTCAGCGCGACGAAGCTCGTAGCTCATCCTCAGGACACACCAAAAGCTTGAGACAAATGGATGTTTCGTATCGTGTCACGAAGTATGTATACAACACAATGCCCACGTAACGTGCAGATGCCGTGCGTGGAGACACTACACACCATAACGCCCCCGAATATCTGCCGATACGCCACTGAGCTACGACGCGGGAGTAACGAGATTTGCGACATACCTCAAAGCTCCGGAGGACTCAACGACCTCCTCCCGCCGCTGCGAATGTCTTGCAGATGGCGCAGCACATCCTGCCAAGTCTCCATCGCCTGCGCTCCGACGGCCTCAGGCTGAACGAGATCGTACTTCAGCTCCAGACGAGGGAAACAATGGTCCAGCACTGCGGCAAGGGCACGCCAAGTCTTGTCCGGGCGGTAGGAACCTGTCTCCGGATCCAGACCCAGGAACAGCTGACGGAGTGGGTGTGGCGAAATTGACGCATCTCTCCAGTTATCGCGTCCGGTGCAGTCAAACCGGGCACAGAGAATGAGGGTTTGCAATCGCGGCAATGCGTTGACAAGTTCGAGGAAGGTGGTCACGGGTGGAAGTGCGTCGTTGTTGCGCGTCGGGGCATGCCCAAGGGTGAGATTGACGATGTTGGGCCACGCAGACGACATAGACAGGATATCGTCGCGGGTCAACGCAAAGGCGTAGTTGTCCTTCAAAGTGATGGAAAGCGTCTCCAGCACGGAGTGTTGGAGGAGAGGGTCGATAACTGTGACGAGTCTTGGAGGTGGACGGTCCCCGTGCGTGAACGCGGAGCGAGCGGTTAACGTGAAGGTGCGCATTCGGGGCGCATTGTGATGCAGGGTCTCCATGACGTGGGTCAGCATGTCCGTCGCATCGCTTGAGTGCGGCCACACTTCGAGTCGCACCGTCTCGGCGTGTGGGAACTCTGTCGACTGGAGCGCCCAAGTGATAGGCTCGGATAGCGTGAGTGCGACCAGAGTCTTGACATTATGGCATCGCCGAGTAGGTAGGTTCCGCATACCGGGCTCAGCGTTGCGTGTCCAGTAGAGCTTCACGTATAGCACCTCCAGGTGCTCAAGCGCCTCGATAGCTTCATGGAGCGAAGGCGTCATCCAGCCGGTCACCACTAAGATGCGGAGGTGGGAGAACCGAGGAAGCACCGGACATAGGTCTTTGGGAGGGACCCTGAAGGTGATATTCAACATCTCGACGGCAGGTGCTAGGCGTGCCGCGGCTGTCAGGACGTCGGTGGTGCTGTACCGAGAGCCTTCCCAGAGACGGCTACTCGTGGAGTCGAAGCTGATGCTGAGGTCCCGAATGGACGACGTGAGCAGTCTGAGTGTGCGGTTGTATGAGCGGGGGTCAATCCTAAACCGTGCGCTTTGTAGCTTGGGTAGCAGGGGAGGTCCACCTAGATCCGACCATGCCTCAAGGGCGTCGTAGTCGATGACAGACCGGACTCCGATGACGCACGACGCATACCAGCGATACCTTCGCCATTTCCATTCGTTAGGAGAGAGCTCGATAGTGCTCGGGAACGTCTTGATAACATGTCCCGGTCAGACAGGTTGACGAGCAGTGCTTCGGTACTCACATGGATAGGCAGGCCGGAAGCCAAGTCACCATATGAGAATCCCATTACGTTCAACAGATGCAGTAATGGCTGTATGTCAGGCAACGTCCTCCAGAGGACCTTGAGTGCATGAGGGGCGATCGTCCTAGACACGCGAGCACATTGCGCCAGAGCTACTTGGTTCTCCATGCAGGGGAGCGCGTCCACACCCAGGTGAGAAAAATCTTTGCCATAACTGAGGTTTACCCGGTTGGGAACAGTGAGGACGGCCTTGCGATCCCATACATAGGGAGAAAGGTGTTGGAAGATGGTGCCCAGGATTTCTTCCACTTGCAGAGCCCGATCAACAGAGGTAGACATTGAGATTCCAGGCACCGTAGACTCAGTCAAGAAGGGAAAGAACATAGACTGAGGAGGTCTTTGCTGAAGGCGATGGGGATCCCAAGGCAAGCTCTGATGGACAAGCTCGAGAGAATATGCACGCGTTCGCCGTATGTGGGTTCACGTCAGCAAATATTACGAGTTCATGTCCCTGAAGACTAGTGAAGACGACGGCCGACTCTCTTGAGGTTCCACTGGGGGCATTTTGAGCACAGCAGCAAGGAGAAAACACTGGTTTCAATAAGCGGATCTTCGCAGCAGAGAGAGGATGAAGATTAAGATGTGTAAGGACGCGTTGAGCTATGCTGCATTTCAGGGTCCAGACCCGGCGGCAGAGCAATTGGTTCAATTCATCGAGTGGTTACTTACCGCATATACTTACTATACTTACAAATCTTAGTTCGGCTTGTATTCCTACCCGAACTAAGCCATTACGTCGGGTAAGCTCGCATACACCTGCTAGCCGAGTGCAATCCGTCCACCGTTTTCCGTTTACCTCACGCCCGCCTCCCCATATCTCAAAAAGGTCTCTCCCGAGCATCCACTAGCCCATCATGAGTGTTCTGCGGCCTTTCCGAGCGACTGACATGTTCAAGTTCAACCACATGTGAGTACTGTACATCTGTCCATCTCGATACGCTGCATTGACACGGGTCATCCGGACAGAAACCTTGACCTATGGACAGAGACTGTGCGTATTCAAATTGTCTACCCGTGAGGAGTTTATGGGGTCTGAAATGTTTGGCGTTCAGTATGCTATTAACTTCTATCTGGGCTACTTCTCTCGCTGGCCAGACATGTGCGCCGTCCAGGAGACACCTCAAGGCCGCATCATGGGCTACGGCAAGTCTTCTTTGTTGCCCTCTCACGCAGGGTCCCACCTCTGATCTACTGTAACCTATAGTTATGGGCAAAGCTGAGGGTGCAGGCACCGAGCGGCACGGGCACGTTACCGCGCTGAGCGTCGCCCCCGAGTACCGCCGACTCGGGCTCTCGCGCAAGTTCATGGCGTGGCTCGAGCAAGTGTCAGACGAGAACTACCGCGGCTACTTCGTCGACCTCTACGTGCGCTGCGTGAATATTGCTGCGATAAAGATGTACGAGGGCTTCGGGTACAGCGTGTACCGGCGCGTGAAGGAGTATTACAGCAATCTCGGGCTGGGGCTCAACCCGCGAGACGAGGAGGATGGGTTCGGTGCGTCGATCTTGTGCAGTCATGGGAGCGCGGGATTGGGCGTCGCGCTGACGACTTCCCTGGGAATCGGCAGACATGCGGAAACCATTACCACGAGACAGTATGCGACGATCCGTACGAGCGAATGGCCGAGACTTCACGGTCAGCGCACACGAAGTGCCTTAAAACCACCCTTCCACCCATACACCACGTGTATCCTTACTGCTCATATAATGCCCCTTCACTCTGTTCGTTGGACGTCCATAAAACGATCGATATGCGTGCCAGCCAATAAATTACCGGAGAATCAAGCCTAAACGACAACAATATTCAATGGTGCCTGGAGGTAAGGAAACAATCCTGATCAGCATGCTTATATAACGGATAGATTGTTGAGGGGTCAGCGGTAAATTACGAGGCACTCGCGCTCGCATTGAATAAGCCGGACGTAAGTCATTCTCCTTCCCGAGCGCCGCTAGCAAGCCTGCATAGCAGGTCGCCGAGCACTCCGAAGGGTCGTATGGCCCCGGCTAGATGTCATCCTATGACGGGAATACGGAAGGAACACTCACTGTAAAACATAAGCAAGATCGAAGCGGTTTGCGAATCAGCAGAGGGCCCCACCGATCGCTAATTCTCGTCGTCTTCGTCAGTAAGCTCTTCGCCTGGCCTAACACCCAGGTGCTGCTCTACGCCCGGTCTCCGCGCCCATGCTGTTCCGTCTGTGTATGGCTCAATTCGGAGGGGGAGCAATAGCGTATATGTCGGGCTGTGTGGCATAAGCTCCGTTGCACGACCTGCAGGTAGGGACACTTACTATCCGTGTGTGCCGATGTTGAAGAACAACTCAAGGTTCTTCCGCCAGCTACGGCATAGAATGCAGTGATTAAGTACTGGGTTTGTGCGTGATCTGCGGGTCCACTCACCCTAGGTCGTAGCAGTTGACGAATGCCTGAATATCAGGTCAGCGTTGCCGAGAAGCAAGTTGTTGATGGACAACACATACCTCTCCCCTCTGCTTCGCAATCTTGCGATAGTGTTCGTGATCCTGCGTCTCGACCGATGTTTCTCCGCCCGCGACCATGTATAGATGCCAGCCGGCCATGGCAGAAACCGCAAGACACAGGACCACGGCCAAGATGTACGTCAAGAGAAATGCCATTGGTGGCGCGAAGTACGGCCACGGTTCCTAGGAGGAGCCATGCATATCAGTGGTTGTAGTCTGGATCTTGAAAGTAGCAACCTACGTTGAACCAGCCTAGACCGATGAGCACATGCTTCCAGCCGAAAAATGCGTAACAGAACGAAGCGATGACAAGGTAGACCCTGCGGACATATTAGTGTATCATCTCCCTATTCTACTAAATGCACCCACATGAAGAGAACGAAATGCCGTTCATTATGGAGGCCGACACATTGGTTGATCCCTAAGGGCCCGCTCAGCCAGGTCCTGCATGTGGGGAGTAAAGAGCCTACGTACACTATTTCAGACAGACGGGTCAGCACATACGCCTGATGATGATAGGATGGGTGTGCACTCACCGGACAATGGTGGTCGTACTTTAGCACGCAGCGGTTACATATCCGACAGTGATGAGACCTCTCACAGGCGTACCTCAGCACACCCCATCCACCTCTGAAGGCGACAGTACAACTGCACAACGTACCTCTGGTCTCATCTGCCCACATTTCCTACACCTCGACGTTGCTGCGCGCGTAACATGCAGGTCCTCCGACCAGCGTACACCCGTCAACGGACGCGCGCGTGCGCCGTCCCGTCTCTTCGCCCATAGGAGCCCGAAACCAGGCGAGCGCGGGGGTTCGTTGACGAACCCTGGTGATACGGTACACACGTAGTAATAGTGTGCGAATAGGTTGAGCGCGATGAGGAGGCATATGGGCGTCGTGAGCCACGGCCAAGGCAGTGACGGTAAGATAACCTCAACTGCGGGCCACGTTAGCTTATAACGTATGATGCCAGAAGCCGCGACAGAGCGCACCAAAGCAAAACAAGCCAGTCGAGAGCAGGCCTACGGCGAGGGTGACGAACACAGGTCCCGCCGCTCCTGTCAGTCTATCCGCGAAGCGTTCGAGGCACTTGAAACAGCGGAAGACCTGTCTCGTACACCACTGTGGCATCCTCCTCGCCCAAGTCTGCGCTTCCCGTCAGAGATAGAGGTTGTCCAGAAGTGGGGATCAAAGGCAGAGATGGCCACCCTGGGGGCTGCCAGCGCGGAAGATGTTGGACGGTGACGCGGACGAGCAAGCAGTTGGCGAGAAAGACGGTGTAGATGATCCGCTCCCCTTGCATGACGCTGCGCAGTGCGCGGCACAGCTGCATGCGCGTTTCGGCGTCTGAAGTCATATGTAGCTCAACCAGTGAGTACTACTTGGCAAGAGGCGGGAGAGTTTCGACTTCAAATGAATATCCAATACAGAATACATACGACACTAGTGCCCGCCGCTCCTAATGAGCCGCGGGCCGTTCAAGTCCAGGCGCAGTACTACACACACAATTGCAAGCAATCTTCGAATTCTGGGGGACAGGGAAGGTCGAACGAGATGGAAGCAGCCAGGCACAGCGACGAAAGACAGGACAAAACGAGTCGAGACGGGCGGACGAAGGACAATCGGTGAGAGGGGGAACAAGAGACTACTACAGTACTAAATAGGCTGGTCGTCTGGTCGTAATAAAGCACGGCGGCGGGAGGAAGGACGGGCGAGAGGAAAGATGTCTCATCGCCCTTTACCAGGAGTGGTTGCGCGGCGGGGGGTTCCAGGGGGTTTCCGGGGCGTTGGTGGAGGGACGCTAGTTAAATGCCTCTCTGACATGCCTACAGACGCGTCTGTCGCTCGCTGCACCTCGCGCACAGCTCGACGCGCTGCGTCGCCGACCTGGGTCGGCGGCCTCTCCGCATCTATCCGAGATAAAGCACGAAGGAGGTCTTGCGGGTCTGTCGCAGGGGGTCGTGGGTGTGTAGGAGGGATGTACGAAGAGATGGAGGCAGGGTCGGAGTGGGCGGCTGGGGGTGCAGGTTGTGACCGGGAGGCGAGGGAGATATTGAGCAGAGCGAAGCGTCGATCGAGATCGTCCTCGGCTACCCTAGTCGTTTGCAGAGCTGCATTGGCGAAGGTGTGTACACGGTCCATCTTCGCGACGTGTCAGGTATTGGTTGTATGGATAGAAGGGACAACGCACCGTATACTCCAAGTCCTTCAGACGGCCGCTCAATGGATTCCGTTTGGAGGTGTCTCCGAAGACGAGTTCTCGTGCCAGATCCACACTTCCACTTGACAAGAACTCCGATGGCAGATCTCTCTTCTCGACGTCCCAATCATCCAGGTCTTCCGCAGTCGCCCGCTCTTTGCCCTTAGCCTTCCATGCTGCAAGAGCTCGTCTCCGCTTCTCCATCTCCGCGTGCACGGCCTTCCTATGCGCGTCGTACGAGTCCGAGAGCTCTTTCCATGCCTCTGCTTCTTGCTTAGACCTGTGTTCCAACCTTGTGTTGAGCCCCAGCACCACGATCGTGAGAAGTGTTGGGAAACGCACTGTTGGATGTGGGCATTGAACCGCGCCTCCCGAGCCCGATTCTTAACGTTCTGCTCGTTCTCCCGTAATGGCCGACCGTCTCCACTTTGCGAACCAGCCCCTCCGTAAACGTTCGTGTCCACCTTTCTCTCCGCAATCATCCGTATGAGGCTCTCCTGCGTCCGCTTTAACATGTCGGCTTGAGAGGGTGTTAGCGGTGGTGGATCCTTGCCCGAATTTGTCGACTTTCGTCTTGAAGATGATGCTTGAGGGACTTGATCGGAAAGGTCGTTCATGGCTCGATTCGAACACCATATGAGTAGTTGCCGTGCGCGCTGGGGTTCAGGTAGTTCGCAGTCGATGTGCTTGAAAAAGCTCGTGACGGAGACAGACGTGTGCGGATGCGCTACACCGCATTGAGAACGCGAATCGCCATGCAGACAAAGAGGGACATGCCACTCACAGATTACGCCGGTGGTCTCGTAGCTAGAACTGATGCGCTTACCGCGACTGATGGAGCTCCTCCTCCTATGGCCAGTTTCTCCCCGCATCATCTTGTTCTTCTCGATCTGCGGTGTCTCCTCCGCCGCCAGCGGCATGATAGTCTCGATGTCCCGGCGGGAGGATGTGGTGGGTGCTCGTGGTGTGCGTGGTGGGAATTGAAAGTTGCTCGATGCAGCCCCAGCTACCTGTTCGGCCGCCTGGGATCGTCTCCGTAACGTGTCCGTTTCCGACTGCATCTGCCGCACGTCCTCGTCCACTTCTGGGTCTGCACGCGTCGTGGCATAGACATCCCTTTCCTTTGCCTTGCCCACTGCCCGAATTGAACCATCCGCACGGAGCTTCTTCGACGGGGGCTTGGTTGACTGCGACGCCTGCGGCTGCACGGAGGGCTGACGAGACTGTGCGCGCGACTCTGACGGCAGAGGTTCAATGTGGAACGTGCGGTTGGCCGGCGCTGGAGCGCGCACTATGACCAGTCCTCCTGGCTGCTCCTCTCCATTCACTGTATACAAACGTGATATTGGTCAGAAACGCGTCGCTCTCACGGATATGGGGACACTTACGCTTACGCTTGGTGGACGGGCCGGCTTTCGATGTCTAGCATGAAGCCTATAGCGCACATAAACACACAGACGAAATGTGCACACACCTCTCGTTTGAGCTTCTTGCCTGTGGTCGCGAGGGGATTAGCATCGTCGGTGGCTTTCCGTTTGGACGGCTGTGGCTGGCTGGGTATCATGGGTGCTTCTAGTCCAATAGTGGCCGTGCGCGAGCCGTTCATGTGCAGAGAGTATCAGCGCGTGTAGTGCGTACGCAGTCGCGTGGGTCGTGCGGCGGGCAGGGCGGGGACGCGCTCGCCGACGCGCGCGGTGGTGAGGGCGCGATGTTAAACAACGGGCGGGCGGAGTCCCAATAATCTTCCCACACTGGCGCACGTCCACGCGTAACATTCCCACGGCGTGATCTGCACGTGCAGGCGCTTCAATTGGGCGTCTGAGCCCAACCCCGGGCGCTCCGGAGGGTGCCCGGCGATCACGGCATAATCGGGAAGCGGCGGGGGCTGGTTGGGCGGCTGGACCTGCGTGGAATGGTGGGCCGGTGATTGGCTGCCCCGCTACCCGGGAAAAACCGGCACGCACAGTACTTATAATCGAAATTTGAGCGAGTGCTTTCGTCACAACTCCCAATTCCTCGCTCTTGCAGCAACTTGTACCACTACATCCTTAATCTCCCACCTCACGACCCTCTTAGACTCTAGACATGCCTTTCCAGCCTGGTACGACACGCTTGGCACTCTGGAGACGCGATGCGCGGTGCTAACCATACGTGCAATAGGTGATGCTTCCAAGGGCGCTGGTCTCTTCAAGACCCGTTGCGCACAATGCCACACCCTCGGTGCTGGCGAGCCTCACAAGGTTGGCCCCAACCTCCACGGGTGAGTAACAGTCTTGTACGTGTGCTGCATGGCACATGATGCTAATGCGCGACTTCCCTTAGTGTCTTCGGTCGTAAGACTGGTCAGGCGGACGGCTACTCGTACACTGCCGCCAACGTGAACAAGGGCATTACTTGGGACGAGCAGACCCTCTTCGAGTACCTCGAGAACCCCAAAAAGGTGTGTATCAGTATGCCACGTCAACACTTCCGTTTGCTAAAGATCGACCTCCAGTACATCCCTGGCACGAAGATGGCGTTCGCGGGTCTCAAGAAGGAGAAGGACCGCAACGACCTCGTCACCTACCTCAAGGAGGCGGTACGTCATTGTTTGCTTCATTCGACCTCTGCGTGTCGTCTCACTCCACTCTCCAGACCGCATGATCGCCTTTTCTAGACTTTATTCTCTCCTATTTACGACTACTGTACACGATTCTTCTATTGGTCATGTTAATGTAGACGACCGCAACATCGTGTCTTCTGCAACATTCCACGCGCATAACCCTCCACTCCCGCAATAGGATACCTTGGATACCATACCGTGAGGCTATGCGTGAATGCTCTCTAGTGGACAACTCGACGAGCTTGTCGCATTTGACGAGCTTTGTCGTTCTCCTGGTAGGTTTTGCAATTCCTTGTTCTGCGATGTTCCAGGAGGTGCGTCGGCCTTCGTGTTCCTGGTCGAGCGGCCTGATCATTTTCCCTCACCAACGGAGATGGACGGACCAACGGCGTCTCGCCCGTTAGAGTGATCTGTCCCGATGACGTCAACGATCGAAGAAATGCAGTGGACGATCGCGGTGGCTTTAAGCGCTGGTTATACCCTATTCAGGAGTGCATACTCTCGCGATCACGTTATGCTCAATGGCCACCGTAGCCTTCTCAACATTCATCTGTCGTTAGTACAGTACTTACTGTCAATCTGCGAACGTGCTGAGGTTGTTAATATGGCTACGACAGTTTATGTCACGTTGTCATGAAGCTCCGCAGGGGCTGGTATATCTCAAGGCGGCGGTGATATCCTACAACAAGCGAAAACCATCAGAGGAACCATATGTATTCGTTTGATACTTCTCATGTGATACAATCACCCAACCCCAGGTCACAAGCCATAGAAATACAATCTACTTGTCGAGCTATACCAGCCAGCCAGCGCGCTTGTGCATGAACCCATACAACGGAAATTCGAATAAATACCCGCCCCGCACCATCCTATGGTGGGGGAACGCTCGTGCGACCTAGGCACCCAGAATAAGAAAGCAAATAAGCCACCAGAGCAAAGCGGAGAGATAAAGAATTTCAATAAAACAGGGAAACGCTTCCACGGGTCATGTCGAAGTTATGTCGTGTCGTGCGTCGGTCAGAGACGGAAGAACCGTGAGTTCACGCGCGGCTTCGCTTGGGAGTGATCTTCGTCCTCGCAGTCCTCAGCAGACGCCGCATCGCTGTTGTCAGCGGCATCTGTATGCGTTGACGAGGACCCGGAGGGAGTCGTAGAGTTGCGCGGCGGCTCCTCGGGAAGGAGCTTCAGCGCGGACGTCACCATCGCCGTCTTGATTCCGAGGTCAAATCGGTTGTTCGCTGGAGGACGCACGAGGGCAAGACAGCCCGGTCAGTACGAGCGCACGCGAAGGTTGAACGGGGTGGGACTTGGAGGAGGGTGCGATACGGAATAGAGGATGACTCACTGTGCGCGGTCGAGGCGTCCCAGATCATGACGCCACCGAAGGACGAGTACTTCTCCTGCGCGTCCGAGACGTAGTCTGCGAGCTTCTCGACGGCGACGTAGCCCTGGCCTGCGGAATCCTGAGAGCCCGGCGCGCCGATGTACACCTTTACGTCAGAGTTGGCGGACTTCGTCTTCGCCCACTTGTCCCAGGTATCGAAGTTGTATGCGCCGGGATGGTTGAGCCCGCAGTCGTTGTTATCTGGGGCACGTGCGACGCGTTAGCTTCTGCAGCATGTGGACAGGGAAGATGCTAGGAGTTAACGGGAGCGAAGATACGTACAGAACTGGACGTATACGGCATCGAAGGGCGCCTCGTTGAGTGCAGCGCCGATGTAGGCGTCCGGGTACGGACATTGCGGGGCCGCAGTAATGTAATAGTACCTGCAGCAGAGCAATCACGCACCACCATCAGCATCACTTTCCCCAACAGTTGAACGGGATGCCTGCACGGCCCCGACGGCTGTGGACAGCTGCCTGTCCATCGTGCACACCCACTCACTTCTTCCTGTTCATCACGTCAATGACCGCAGTCGTGTTCGTCCCGTTCGTGTGGCCGTGAGCTGTCGTGGAGTTATTGGCATCCTGTCCGTGGAGCATGGCGTTCCCGTGGTGGGCGAGGGTGGCGTTGGCCTGCGCGGTCACGTTGAGCGCATAACTGGCCGCCGTGAAGTTCGTGAGGCCCGCGTTCGACCGGATGCGGTGCACAAAGGCCGCATAGTGCGCGGGGGTGCCGCTCTCGATGTCGAGGTCGACCCTGTCCAACAAACAGGCCCAGGCCCCAGGGTCAGCATGGCGCGCCATTCACTCTGCACCTCCTTTTCCACACGGCGATATTGCGCCCGCGCGGCCTGCCGAGGTACAGCCCGGGCGCGTAACTAACGCGTTCGTGGTGCCGTGTCGAGTAAGGTGCAATGTGCAGGAGGTACGCACCCGTCAAGGATGGCGTCGCCAAACGGGCGAATGTCGCTCTCGCCGCCGAGGAACTGGTCCCAAATCTGGTCCGCGAAGGTCTCCGCTTGCGAGTCGGACGAGAAGCCGATCTCGCCCGTCGCGCCACCCAGAGAGAGGGTGACGACTTTGCCTGCAGCCTGGCACTGCTTGATGTCCTCGGCCATGAACGAGCAGTTGGCCAGCTGGGTGCCGGGGAAGACGTTGCCATCGTCTTTGCTGCAGATCTATCAAGGCCCCCAGTGAGTTGTATTGTCGTTACAATATGACAATAGGTCACACGGACATTCGCGAGGTCAATCACCGGCTCGCCACCCTCACCACGGAAGATGTATAAGAAAGCGATTGGGAAGACGTCGATAGCGCTGTCGTTGCAGTAGTAGGACAGACGCTTCTGCCCACCAGCGGAGTCTTGGCCCCAATAACTATAGCGGAGGCATTAGACTGAGGCGTGTTCGAGAACCACACACGTGGACCATACGTACACAGCGAGCTACAAAGGAAACACAACGAGGTGAGCCACGAGACGTGTCAACTGTGGATGCTGCGGAGTGGTGTGGGGCTCCAACGTACGTTGTCTTGCCTGGTGAGGTCGAAGGCTACGACACGCTTCAAGAGCCCTAGGCTGAGGATGAAGCATGCGAGGGAGAACACGCCGCGCATGGTGAAGTTGGAAAACATCATCCTGCCACTCGGGACCGTGAAGAAATCGGGAGGGGAAAAAGACCACCTGCAGAAAGCTAGGACAGAAACCATGAATCTTTATACCACCCAGGTCTATCGAGCTGCTTCGCAGAGCATCCGGCAATCAGCCCCGCCCTTCCCCCGTCCCTGAGTCCCGCCGGTGGCCCGCGCAACCGCGCGAGAGGACCGCAGGTCAAAGGCGGTTATTGTGATGTTCCCGGGCGTTGCGCGTCGCCCGGTGTCTGTGCTCTTTTTCATAAAGCGAGAGAAATTTTCGGTATGTAGGCGTGGATGAAACCTAGCGACGCCCGAGGCGCCATCAGCGCGGGGGTATAGCCCGCGACTTTAGACTGGCACGTTTGTGGTGCAATCAATAAAGCAATAGCATAAAGGCGCGGACGCGGCGTCGCGGGGCGATCCTTGGAAAAGGGCCGGGATATCGTACGCGCCTCGGGGCCTGGATGCCTGTGGGAGACACTGAGACGTGGCAGAAGCGCAATGTCTCGATCAGATGATACGGGATGCTTAAATACAGCGTTGACCAGCATGGCAAGCAGCTAGCTCTT
This sequence comes from Cubamyces sp. BRFM 1775, assembly GCA_022385745.1. Classification (NCBI taxonomy): domain Eukaryota; kingdom Fungi; phylum Basidiomycota; class Agaricomycetes; order Polyporales; family Polyporaceae; genus Cubamyces; species Cubamyces sp. BRFM 1775. Next base: position 14,377 of record MU278632.1, on the reverse strand, counting down.
CATATGGCGGGGGAGTCACGGTGAGCATGGCGCGCACGTATTGACCGGAGATCATTGCGAGAAGGCGAGACAGATGACAGGAGCAAAGACCATGAGGCCTCATCGAAGGCACCCTAGGGAAAGCCGGCAGGATGTCAGACGGGCCCCCGAAGATAGAACCGGAACGTCGAGGCTCAAGCGCAGCAGCTCGTAGACCAGGCAGAAAGAACGTTGGAGCACCCAGGCGCATCAGTAGACCAGTGAAGATGATTTGTTTGATATGTCGGAGTAGGACAGATGTTCCTGGCATCGGGCCCGGAAGACGCCGAGTGGGTCTGGATGGGGCGCCTGCCCACGGCCGTGGTAGAGCGAAACAAGGGTGGAGTGGGCCAAGTAGAGCATCGTTGCTGCTTTCAATGTACGCACCAAAGCTTTGGGTCGTAAATCTTTAGCCTAGCCATAAGAGCCTGACGCCATGCTACTGCGAATGTTCCACTGCAGGGCTGGAATGGGGCCCGAACCACTCATGGCAGTGAAGGCGTAATAACCCTGCAATTTCAGCCGCTGCATCTACAGTATGGCAGATGCTCTTTAACGGACCGCTAGAGCGTGGCACAGCAAAGTTCAGATATCGAATTTTCCATGGATCGTTCTCACTAACCTTGAGTACCCCATACGGTAGCCGGAGGTTCATTCTTGCAGACCGAACGGTACGCCTCTGACATGCGAAGGTATTGCATGGTACGTGGTTCGCACCGTTCGCTGATTCGCATGAGTGGCGTGCCGCTGTAAGCCTGTACGTACGTGGCAAAGCGTGCGTCGGGTGGACCAGTCCTTAGTTGAATGCGACCCACGGGGATGGCGCGGTTTTCGCAGTCGCTGGAAGAGATGGGTTCTTGCTCGCTGGCCACAATCTGTCACTGATGATATTGTGTCAATCAGTATAACATAGCCTCCCAGACCTTGTGCAGAAAGAAATGGCTGTGCACAGGTGATGACGCGAAGAGAAGACGAATCCAACAGCCAACAGTCAAGAGGAGAAGTCTGAGGGGGAAAGACTCAACAAATTGGCCCGGAATTGGGGTAGCCATCGGTAGCTTCTCCAAACTCACAGTGCTATTGCTTATGCATCATGCATCTTCCGCGTCTGTCCCACACCCGCATGGAGCTCCAGTCGCGACCGGGGCGTAAGAGAGGAAGCTGTGGTCATACATAGTCATACATTGATGATTCCCAGCCCCGGCGAGCTACGAAAGTTTTCTTGCATTCCATGTACAGGTTCTGAACAACTTGTTTTGACGTTGGATATGCAGCTGTGTCAGTATATGATATGTTGCCAAAGATCGAGCAGAAACTCAGTCGACGGAGTGAACTCGGGCGAGATGGGTGAGTCTGGAAGGAGCTCGGTCTGTTCCCTTCGCGTGAACCCGGTGACGTCGTCTCGGCCGCATCGCTTCCGGCGCTTGTTCTCCGCGCTTTCCTTCTCTAGCTTCAGCTCAAAGCAAAGCAAGGCTGCAGCACCTGCTTCTTGCTCTTGTTTTCTCCACCACCACAATATCCGTCTCCGCGACTCACGTCTTGACAAATACGTCCTCAGGCCCTCTTAGATCATGGCTACTCGACAGATGCGTCGCCCTGGGACCTCTGCACCCTCAGACGGATCGCGGACGATCACAGTCCAGGATAGCCAGCCCCGCGAGGAGGAACCCCACAGCGAGGCCGAGTCCTCCGCCGTCGGCACTCTTCGTCTCCGAGGTGCACACAGGAACCGCCCACGAGTAGTTTGGAGCGAGGACGTCGTAGATAACGAAGGTGCTGGGAAGAAGTCCTCCAAGAGTCAGTATTGGGGTGCCGTAGCCACACCGGATCCACGCTGATGTACACCCTCTGCCCCGTCCGTACAGTCTGCTGCATTTACCACAAGCCGAAGAGATTCGACGAGTCCTCATCCGACGAGTCGTCAGATGAATCCGACTCCTCTTGCGACAGTCGAAGGCCGCCGCGCCGCTGCCGTGACCATGATCATGACCACGATGACCACGCCGAGGGCTCAGGTCGCGGTATGGCCACGAGGGATCCGCAAGGGAGCGGCGTGGTTCATGAACTCGAGAGCGACTCAGATGATACGAACGCATATGAGAGGATGCCAAGAAAGAAGCCCAAGAAACCCACAAACCTCTCGAGTAATAGCTGTAAGCACGTCGCCCTTGCTCTGTGCGCTGCCCTGACATCCCCCCTCTCTGCCTCAGCTTGACCTCGTCACTTTCCTGGTTGGAACATTGTTTGCTTGTTGTACGCTATAGCCTTGGGAATTTCATCTGGTCGTCTATTGTCACTCCTGACCGCTCATTCCTGACCCGCCCGACCCTTGACCGGCTCCAGCCCGAACGTCGTCCAAAATTCTCTGCTGTCCATCGCGCGGCCGATCACTTCCGGCGACCGAGGCAAGGCTCTCAGGCCCTCCTCCTGCATCAACTCCCGCACCCAACGCGCCTGCTTGCCCTGCTCGCCCCACGCTGCGGCAAGGTCCCACCAGTCATACACCCGCAAGTCCGTCAGCAGCCAGCGCTGCCCCGCGGCATGGTCAAACTGTGCGTGAACGGCCAGGATCGCACGGGCGACGTCCATGCCGTGGATCAGATGTATGCTGCCCTGCAGTAAGTGAACAGACGAGCACCCAGTAATATCATTCATCTCGGTGAGTCGGGCCGATATTAAGGACGATCCAGGAGCTATGAGACGTGCCTTGAGCTTGAGCGCGTCCTTTGTGGGTGCGACGCGAGACACCCAGTTCTTGGGCTGTCGCTGGCCACCCCAGAGCCCACACAAATCCAGCACGGTCGTGGGGACGGTGGGTGCAAGGGCGAGGAGCTCCATCTCCGCTTTTGCGCGGTCGTTCGTCTCATCGAACTTGGAGTGGCGATCGGTCCATACGTGCCCTGCGCCCCTCAGCGTAGGTCCTCCCTATGCGTTTGAACGTGCGGATACAGACCATGAGCATCATCGATTAAGCTGCTCAAGCATGTCCGCTCACATCCCAAATTCCCGTCGATCCGAGCTGTATAAACGCAGTCTTCGGAGCGCCCTCAGAATTATGCCGCGTCTGCTGGTAGAGCTCGACGAGCGCGCGCGATGCGCCTTCCACCTTAATCGGGAACGTGACGAGCACCGTCTGCGCGTCGGGCAGGACGCGGAACGGCGCTGGGTCGCGCGAGTGCGGGTCGAACGCGAACGCGAGCGTGCCGTCGCGCCCGCTCCGCGAGGTGGCGGCGTAGGAGATGCCGCGCGCTTGGCAGAGCGGGATGAGGAAGGTTGAGGTCCAGCCTGCGCCTAGGATGAGGAGGTGGACTGGTGTAGAGGACATCCGGTTGGTCGGTGTAACGTAGGGGCTCTGCAGGTGGTGGTGCGAAAGCAAGTTGTGGATGATTAATATGGGTTCACTCAGCTGGCTAACGGCATCATATGGTACACAAGGGAGAACGCGATCGCGTCCCGGTAGAGTTAGGATGATGTCGTGCGGATCGCGAATGGGTAACTAGAATGTATTGCGTGAATATGCTAGGATCGTGACTGTAATACTGTGCGGCGATGTAGAAATACATGTATGAAAAGCAGTGGTCGTGTAGTGCGCCAGTGGGACACATGCCACTTCAACAAAGCGTCCGTGTGTGCCAGGCCCAAGATGTATGCCCTCTCTCTAATCCCTCCCCAGGCGTCGTGCATTCATGTCGTGCACGACTGACGACGCACACCGATCATGAGATCTCCTCCATGTCGTCCTCGTCGTCCTCATCGTCGTCTTCGTCTTCCATGTTGACGTCTTCTGCCTTGACGTCGTATCCAGGCGGAACGGGCACATTTTCCGCCTTGATCTGCGCTGCCTTTAGTAACCACACGACGGAAACAAGAGCACAGCAGAAGGCAGGGAGCCTGTGAGAGCGACCAACTTACTCCCTCGCCCTTGTAGTTCGCCATGAGTTCCCACGAGCCGTTGAACTCCCCGCTGCGGTGGAGGAACGCGATCTCGCTGAGGACCTCCTTGAGGTACGCCTCGGGCTGCTGCGTGCGCTCGCGCAGCGCCTTGATGGACCACCGCTCGCGCTCCTGGAACGCGCGGAAGAGCTCGTCGAGCAGCTGGTCGCGCGGCATACGGGCCATGCGCTCGAACTGCCCCTTTTGTGGCTTCGGCTTCGTTTTCTGTGCATAGCATGATCGCAGGCAAGTCAGTATCACAGCCATGGGTTGCCACGGCAAGTCACAAAGACACAGCAGAAGTGAGGCACGCACGACGAGGTTGAAGCCAGAGTGGTTGGTCGCACCGCTCGTGAGCATGTTGATGCTCCCCCGGCCACCGGGATGCGCGTCCTCGATGCGCATCGTCGTCCGCTTCGGCTGGTTTGCGGCCCTGTTCCGCGCCTTGAGCTGCTGGCGATACCGCTCGGTGAGCATCGGGCGCATGTTGCACTCGTGCTTGACGGAGCCGGTAAGGATTGTCGTGCGCGCGCGGCTGCCGGTGCCGGGCTCCTTCTCGCGCTCGGCGACGACGATCTGGTTCTCGACGTCCTGGTTGACCATCTCGAGCTCGTACTCGTCCGGGTCGCTCGGATGCGCAGGGTCCGGCGGGAGCGTGAGCACGATGCGTGGCCGCCGCCCTAGAGACGACTCGGCGTGGTGGTATATGCGGATGTTGGCGAGGTGGATGCCTTCCTCGTCGATTGCGGACCAGCGTTCCATGAGATGTCTGGGAATCTTTACAAGAGGTAGAGGTGGGCAGTTGGGCGGGCGTGTTATGGAGCTGCGGTCATGCAGAGCGTACCTTGACCAGCCATACTTTCCCTAGCCCAGCGTCCATCATGAGAGGCTCATCGGGATCGGGCTGGTTGTCCTCTTCATTCCCCCCGTTGACGGAGTCGAACCGCTTGGTGTCCTCTTCCATTGCGGTATCATCCATCGTGGATTGTTTTGTCGTCTAATAGTCCCAATATACGTTATTTGGGGATCGTTGACAGGACCAGAGACGAGCGGAAAGCCAAGATCAGAGGACAAAGCGAGGAGGTGGTGGAAGTACAGAAGAGCTGCTCGGAGTGGTAGGTGCGAACGCAGCTGCAGCTCTACTACCAGTTAGGCGCCAGAAACTACGGCCCGGCGCCTCCTTGACGCGCCTGTGGCACCAGCTCACGTAAAGTCGCGTCTGTCCCCGACCAGGACGGCTAAACTCTGATCGGTGGCCCGTCTACACAAGAAACTTGCAACAATATTGTGTTTCCTTGCGATTGATCATACATAGTTCACAAATCACTTAAATGGTACAACGGCTCTAGTTCCCGTAAACAACACTAGAACCTGTCTAAACAAAACGATGACAGCCCGACTACTGGGAAGTAGACATCGATGTACACTTCGTAGAGCCTTTCACCTCCACGTCGTTACTACTCTCGCCTCGAGAGCAATGCGCCCGCAGTCTGGTCCCGGACGCCCTTCACAAACTGAAACGCATCCGTACCTCCCGTGCCCTTCGGCGCGCCAGCTACCTTGTCTGCCCCCGCAGCCTTACGCGACGGGATGAGGATGTAGAGCGCGACGATGCGCACGTGCTCGTCGCGGAACTCCTTGAGCGCGGTCACCGCAACGTCGTACCCCTCCCGGAGCGCCGCGTCGTCTGACTGCTCCACCAGCCTCCGCAGGGGGCGCGGGTTCGCTTGGAGGTGCCGGAGGAACGCCCGGTGGTGCCGGGGCATGTATGACTGCATGCGCGTCAGGAAGGGCACCTTGGGAGGAGGGCCCGGCGCGGAACTGAACGTCATCGTAGTGGGAGAGTTGCTGGAGCCCGATGCAGATGATGGGGTCGAGGGAGCCGGAGAGTCGCTCGAGGACGAGGAGGATGAGGAGGCGGCTGAGGATGCGGAGGTCTGGGAGCGACCGACGGGGAAGTGGGAGTGAGAGTATCTGTCCACGCCGAGGAAGATATCCAAGGCGTGGATGAGAGAGCTCTGGCCTGCACTGGGGCCCGAGAGCTCGGTGGGTTCTTCGAGCGTCGGGTCGAGGTCGATGCCGTCAAAGATCCATTTGCGACCCTTCGTATCCGAGTCCGCGCCTTTGAACCACGGACGGATCTCGTCGTAAAATACTTGCGGGTCGCATCCCAGCCGTACATCGGCGAGCAGCTGCCTCAAGTCTCGGATGACGTCGGCTAAAGCTCGTAGGTATGTCGTGATACGCCGGACGGCGATGGCGTCCCCGACGAACGCTTCGTCCATGATTGCCCGCATGAGAGAAAGCGCTTCAACGCCCCGCAGCTCGATACGGGCAGACGAGAGGTAGAACTCTTCCTCGTCATGGGTGCCCGTGAAGAGCGTAAGGCAGCGGAGGTTGTGCAGCTCCTGTTTCGGAGCAAACAGAACGTTCGACGCCGGGAGCGTCTTGAAGGCCCAGTTATAGAGTACGTCGTCTGAATAGGTGAGAACTGGTGGGAGCTGCAGCTGAGCGCAAACTTGGAGGAGGGGTACCGTAACGGGCGGGGGTATATGGATGTTGTGCACCGACGTGGGGGTAGTGTGCACGTAGAAGTGCATGATCCACGCCAGTACGTGGTGTGCGCGCCGGAGCCGGACTTCAGACGACTTGAGGTCCGTTATGGGCAGGATCGGGAGCTATCGTCGCACAAGAAGCATGAGCCCTCCCGCGGCCCGCCGGACGGATCAGGAAGCCAGGGCTTACCTCGCGCACACGGTCGCGCCATCGTTCAGACTTGGCTCTCTCTTCGTCGGAGAGATCGGGTCTTTCCGCGAGCTGGAGCTTGCTCTGTATCGCGTCCTCCAGGGCGGCCTCCCAGGGCTCCCATGCACTGGGTAGGCGGGTGAGCGGGGGTTCGGGAGGCATGAATCCGGTGCGCGTGTCGACGTCGAAGTCATGCGCGGCGAGCGTGGACGTATCTGGGGTGCCCGCGAGCGTTGGTACGAAGACGTCGGGGCGCGGCAGGTTGAGAAAGTGGTTTGGAGGTAGGTGGTCCATGGTGCGAGCGAGTATTAATGGGGTGGTCGACGGTCAGGCCGCCCGCACTTGGCAGAGGTAATTTGGGTAGGCGACGGATCTAGGTATTGAGAACGGCAGCGTGCGGGTGTGATGAAATGGTGAGAGTAAAGATGGATGGTCCGGACACGACCGATGGTGAGAGGAAGGTAGTGCGAGGTCGGCTAGCAGGGGCTAGTTTATAGTTGGGACGTTTATGTAGGAGCGCGACGCGCCGAGGATGGAGGCGATGGGGATGTGGGTGGGTAATTGCAAGGCAGTGGGCGACTAAGGCAACTGGGTGGGTATGTGTTGACGCGGAAAAGTTCTGACTGTTTCTTTCCTTCCATCTAGATCCCAGTCTGTGGCTGGGTGGCTGACGGAGCTTGACACGGGGCGGATCATATCCCGATCGGGCCAATCCCGAGCTCCCCCGCCTCTCCAACGGCCCCGCCCCCGCCGCCCCTGGCCTCAAGCGCCCGTTGGCACCATCATACAACGCCCCGCCAGTGCATTGGGAACCGTCGTCGATGTTCGGATTGGCGTGTGCCATCGCTCTTCAACTGCCCACAGATGTGAAGATCAGAAGCCTGAACCTGGGACATCAATTGGCGAGACTGCTTACAGAGATTGCGCCGGGCGCCCGTGCCCGTTCATCGCGCTAGGAACAAGTTGGGCTGCGTCTCGAACATGTCGTCATGCTGGCTATCTAGTAGAAACCCGCATGAGCAAGCACAGTACGCTTGGCGATGCGCCGAGGATCCCGCGCAGTGGTGGATGGCTCCTAGAGGCTGCGACAAGTCAATCTGGAGTGCTCGTTACTTCGGTCAGCAGCGTCGGCGTTGCACCTGTCGTCAATCTGAGTTAGCAGTCGCCACTTTTGCACCGACGTCTGTGGTATAAGGTATAGATCCCCGCAATGTACAAGCAAGGCGGGCAGCGATCGGACGCACCGTGACATATGCACACCGTAGCACCTGCGCAGCTGCGGGCAGTATGTATGCCACAACACCACACAAGCATAGTGGGCGCCCGATCGAGACCTGGCTGAGTCGCCGTAGCGCTTTTAGATGAGAAATTATGGACATAAATGCCTACGTTGGATGTCTAATCATCCGTTGGCGTCCGGCCTGACGACTTACAGACCTAGAGAGCGCCGGAAGTGGAGCTAGAGCGCCGAACGTACCTTTGTTGGGTCGGTCGTTGCACCATGAAGCACTGCATGCAAGACTATTTCTTCATAGCTTAGAGCTTAGGATATATTCTGGCGGCTGGCAAAGGCGCATAAGATGGACAAGAGGGATTATTTGCGTCTTTTCACCGGGGTTAAGCCTGACCTGCCAAACCGTGTCGCCTCTTGCCTCGGGACCCTTAGTTCTTGGGCCTAGGCTTGTAAGAGCGACGCATACTCCGATGTCGGCCGCTCGGGAATACAATGGAAGGCATGTCCGAAGTCTTGCTAGGGGAGGCTGGGTCAAGCTGCGAGCAACGCATGGCTAGCACTTTGAAACGAATACAGCCTCCTCGATAGTGATGGCCATGTCTGCCACTTTGTGAGGGCTGGGCGTGTAAAACTTAAAGCTCCTGTCAGCATCAATGTAGACAAAACATCAATCAAGCAACAATAGAAATCAACTCACCTATCGTAAGAGGTCGCGAAGGACGGACATCATGTAAGGCGGCACTCCATATTCTAGGGAGAGTTGTGGCCTGTACTGTTAGATTATGAATGCACAGCATGCGGCGCAAAGTCCGCTCAGTAAAGTTTGAAGATCAACGAGAAAGCGATGCGTCGTGTCGAGAAGATATAGCAGCTTCGACAGACACATAGATGACCCTTACACGTTGCGCAATCTCGTGGTGATGAATGGCACCGAGGTTCGTCGACTGGCTGATCTTCCCGCTGCTCCAAGCTACCGATGTTCCAGGAGCATGCCTTCCGAAGGATGTACGGGAAATGCTCATGCTGAACCTTGTCCAAGGGGCTGGAGCAACGGAGCATTCGAAGCCCATGGCAATGCTCCTCGAGGCATCTCGACCATCCTGTGACGCTTCATTCCTGAAGAATGCCAGCTCGGCAGCGCTTAGGTCGACATACAGTGGACCGTGACTCGGAATCAGACGCGTCAGCGCGCGGAGATGGGTGAGCTGAAGACACAGATCAGTACCGCAGCATTGACAGATGCCGGCTCGACGAGGCATCTTCTGGGGTCGTGGTAGGACGAAGATTCGAACAGACTTCGAGAATCGCGTACGGTCGTCAGAGCGAGGGCGAAACAAAAAGTGATGCGGGCCGGGCTTTTTGTTAGAGGCGGCTGGAGCGTATGCACGCTGTCGATGGATCTTTTGTGTGGGGGATGGAACGGAGGAAATATTACTTTCGAGAACGCAGCCGAGACAATAACGGACGGGGTGAGACGGAGCGAGCCTCGACGCGTGAGCGACAGAGACAAAAAGACAAGAACCCATCGGTAATCTCAGCTCTCAGAAAGGAAACCGAGTGGCGTGAGCGCCCGCGTCGATTACAATTGGCCACAAGCGCTGCGACTTTGCCCAGGACCGCGTTCCACATACGCCTCAACGAATATTCAGTACAGCATGCCCCATCTTGCCTATAAAAACGATGTGCAGGAAGCCATGGCGGGACCATCACGAATCACCTCAGATACGCTTCACCCAGCCGCAATATCTGTCTACTTTCCGAAATGGCTGCTGTATACACCCAGCCCGCTGCTGCCAACTACTTCACTACGCCCAACCACGCAGCCCCTAAGCAGCGAGGATACCGTCTCTGCGACCAGTGTGGAGCAGTAGAACAACCTCACCTCGGTCGCTTCCGCCTTTGTGGTGGCTGCGTAAGTCCAGACTGTTCTCTGACCTCGATCACCGTCACTCATACCACACTGGCTTTCTTACAGATGACAACACAGTACTGCGTGAGTCTCTTCTGACTTCGTCTTGTTCAATGTATGTCTAACATACCTCTTGTAGTCTCAAGATTGCCAAAAGGCACATTGGCCATCGCACAGGCAGATCTGCCAACACACCGCGTCGCAGATTTCAACCGCTAAGCAGCCCGGGCACAACTCGATCGACGAGAACCTCGTCAAGAACCTCAGGAAGTTTGTCTCCGCACACTCTTCCCTCCTCAGCTGGGCAGGCTTCCAGGCCCTTCAACTGAAGCGGTTGCCCTCCAACATCCGCCAAAACGCCCTCCTGATCGAACTCAACTACCGCCACTCATCATCAGACCCTCTCCGCCGGTAAGTGGTCGCGAACCTTGTACAACTGTTACCGCACTCGTGCTCACAGCGTGCCATCGCTATCCCACAGATTCTCTATCAAGGCGACGCACATCGTTCCGCGGACGTACGTGACCGATAACGACCCGCTCGTTGGTCAGGACATCCTCCGCCGCGAGGAGCGGTGTCGTAAAAGCGGTGGCATCGGCTGTGCGGTCGTCCTCATTCAGTGCGGGGAGATCAGCCAGGTCATGCCCGTCGAGGTCGACTCGCCCTCCCGCATCACGTGGGATACCCGGGAGGACTGGCCACAGGTCCTCCAGCACTTCGTCGAGTCCGGGCGGACAGACTTCAAGCCGATATCCACTACGGCGAGGGGGTGAGTGAACTCTGCGAACTTGAACATGCTTTCACGAGTGCTGACGGACTCATGGTTCGCAGGACCTTCTACGGATGAGCTGCTCACGCTCTCCCGCGATCTCCCTGACGTCGATCGTCTACGTGCCGCGCGCCTGGACGCACTGGGGGCCTCCTTGCGCGCTTCTCTTGGTGCCCGTTTCGTACACTGGACACACTGCTCGCCCTTCCCGCTCTACCTCCGACCCCTCCCTCCCGCTCTGTTCGTCGCGCGTTCGTTGCTCCGGTCGCTTTCGTACCTTCGTAATCCGGCTATTCTGCGCTGTCTATACTCACCTTTCTCTCCTTCGCTTCTCCTTACCCCACTCCACACTCACCCGCCCGCTGTGTTGGATTTCTTCGTGCACATAAGTTATACCTCGCATCTTTGTTTTGTACTACAAATGTATCATCACTCGCAGTCACGACTCCTTGAATAATGATCACGTCTAGAATTCCGGTCTTAAACGTGTGTACTACTCCGCATGCAGGGTCGCATGGCGTGTGTCGGTCGTTGAAAGCAGAGTTCTCCGTGAAATCGGAGGTCGCATGATCAGAAGCGTCGCAAGACAATCTAGTCCTGAATGGCCCTCATCGCAATCTAGTCGCTACTCATAAATATGAAAGGGACTTCTGTGAATTGCAAAGGGGATGATCCGGATATAATGCATTGACAAGATGCATTCATCCAATGATTGCGAGAATACTCCAGCGAGTGCCAGGCGCGCCCACGGCATCACGCGTAGACCTTATCCTGCCAGCCTGGAAGAATCTGCGCAGTCTCGAACTTGGGGTCACCGCGTATGACGTTCTACGTCCTGCTTGATAAATGCCCATTCTGGTAATCACTGCGATGTGAGTGTCGGCGCGGTGAGGCTGTATGTGAAACTTACCCTCCATGGTCAGGAGCGGGCTACCAGACTTCCCGAAATCGTTCTATGTAAAACCCTCGCGCTGGAGCACATGAGATTGCACGGTCGCGAGCTTGACATCGTCGTGAGGCCTGTCGTCTAACAGCGCGTCAATGTACGTCTCCCATACACTGGATGGTCGGAGGCATTTACCTGGAGAAGTGGAGCAGGCCGAGCCGGTCAACGTGCTCCCGATCTTTCGAGAGCGAGACGACGCTGGATGGCAGTGTGAGCGCGTTTGGGCACCTTCACAGTAGTTGCCTGCAGGACGTGACAGCGTGTGGATAGTTCACGTCAGCGCGCTCTTCGTCAGAGTAAATGTATCCAATCGACCGTGGAAGGCCTCCCGCTCTATGCGTCCGCGAGTGGGCTTGGAGTGCATGCTACTTGGTCAAAGATCGTTACGAGGGGAGAAGCCATTCAAGCAACTTCGCGGACGTGGCGTTGACGTCTACGAGCGACTGGCCCGAAGTAGGCATCCCGCTCTCTCTGATCCGAGAACGTGTCCGTAGGGCCTGGCGACTGCGTCAGCGTGCATGAGTGTATCGCTGAGTGCGCATGTCGATCATCCATACCTTGCCCACAGGTTGGCATTTCAGTGTAGGGACCGCCATTGTAAAGTGATTGTTCGCAAGCGAGGAGGCACGTACGTGCTGAGCACTATGCGATCCTGGTTGAGGATTGTTTGTGCATGTACGTGAGTGATGCCGTGCATCGCCGCGGAAGGTGTGTCCCGTACGAGGATCCCGGCGCCTTCCGGGACATCTGACGGTAGCATCTAGCCAGACTCTTGCCTCTTGCCATGTTCTACTACTGCGAGACGGCGATGAAGGGCAAAGCTGAGAACGTCTGCAGATGCGCCGTTATTTGCCAAGACCTTCAATTCGTCCATGTGGCGGTAGATGAGGTCGAGGTAATCGGCGGCACCCGACATGTGTGCGATCCGACAGCAGGCAGCGTGCACTTCAGGATACCTTGGGCTGGGGAGAGGCAGTTCAGGGTGATGAGAGAGGAACTGCACCCTTCTCGGGATAAAGAATGGTCTCGCCATGTTGGGAGCGAGCTCGATATTGTAGCAATTTGGCTATCACAGACCGTCAGTTTCGAGTCCCCGTAGCGCATGAGACGATAGAGGCAATGCATACTTGGCCCTCAACAGCCTCAAACCACATCTTCATCGTGTCGAAGAGATGGTGAATTTTCATATCCAGCGTAAGAATGTTTTCCAACCGATGCAAGTTGGCCCCTTGAGACGCCGATCCGAGCTCCGTGGAGATATCCTCATACCCGAATCGGTCGAGTATGGTTCATACGGTCGCTGCTTCATACTCCTGGAGCGGTTTCCACTCGGTTAACGATTCCGAGAGCCAAGAGTACAGTGAAGGGACTACTCGCTTTGGCTGTAGACCCGTCAATCTCAACGTTCCCCAGAGCATCTGGGAAGATGTGGGAACATTGAGTCACCGCAAAATTGCCGTCGGGTGTCGAGGGGGTGAGGTTAAGGGACATCGCATCTAAATCGGGTACGCCGGTAACCATACACCGATAATTGTCTCGCACAAGAGCCTATGGAAGAGTCGTGAGCACGATGCTATATTGCAGAGGGATTTTTCCGTACGGAGGCCTTCGCGTTGGTGTGGTTTCGTGGGGTACGCTGCAGGTCTTGGCGACACTCTTCCATTGCACCATCAAACGACGGCCGTGACGGAGGAGACGAGGGAGTTGGGGTTTTCCCCCTCGACTGTCTGACTATAGATGCGTGATTTCAGGTACGTTTGTGAGGTCTCGACAGTGAAGATAGCAGCTTACAGATGCATATAATATGTCTTAAGTACATCGCGCCGAGATCGAAGACGGCTTCATGTTGTTTGTTCAAGTTCGTTTTGCCGCAGGAGACTATCTCGAGTGAGAGAGTCCGACGAGCAGCTTGAGATGGAGGATGGAGGAGAAGGTAGCCGACAATGCGAACGTGGGTAGGGTTAGCTTTATTGCCTTTCGAGAGGGCCGCCTTTTCCGCCGGCAGGACGATTGTGCGGTAAGCGCTGAGAGGAGTTGACGTAGGACCATCAATGAGCAGATGTGCAACCTCTGTAGCAGGGGGTAAAGCAGTAATGTTGCGTTCAAGACTAAAATGAGCGGGCTCTAATGAGGGGAATTGAATGACCAGGAGCACGGAAACACACAGCTCCAACCGCGTGCTTCGAGGTGAGGGGACGATATGTTGTGGGCGGAGTTGAGGCTGGAATCCCGAAAACGAAACACAGCGCTTAAATCCGAATAGCATGTCACGTGTTTGGTATGTTGCGACTCGTAATGGGGATAGGCCACAGGGGACAATGACTCATATTTTCTAGAAAAACATGGCAGAAACACGACAGAATTAGAAAAAACATTGTTGCCATATTAGCGGCATAAAACACGGCGCAAACACGGCCCAAATGGGCCACATGTTTTCGCGCATATTCCGATCATGGTTTCCCAGCAAACATACCAGGAATGGGCGGCAGATTTTCGCCATGAGGACAGCATGGTTTTGGCCAGAAGCACGTCGAAAACGTGATTGCCATTTGTGTCGTTTTCACCAGGTGCAACATGTCAATGAAATAGATGGCGGAACATGCCAAATTTTATTTCCATTAATCCGCTATGTTACCAACGACACCATGGCACCAACACTTGGTATAACTGCACCATGATCTTCCACTATGCTATCTCAGAAAACTTGTCGACAACTTTTCGCACATTCCCCACATGCCCAGACCGGAAAAATGACAGGAACATCATCCAAAATAGGGCGCTTGTTCCCGCCATGTTTTCGCCATGCTGGGGGCTAGTAATATG